>SJYQ01104654.1:460723-480675 GCA_006410935.1 Redunca redunca | reverse complement strand
ACATATGTATACATATATATATATACATATATATAGTTGTAATAGTTATTTTCAGGACAATATATCAAAGTAAAATTGTTAAATCTCTAAGTATTTGCCATTAAATTATGTCAAAGGAATGGTCTACTCATGTTATTAAACACGGCATAATGCTAGGTTAGTTATTATAAATGAACTATCCATTTACTTAGTCAAAATTCCTAATTTTACATCTCAAAATTCCTAATGGATTTCAAAACAATAAAGCTTATCTAAATGAGGTATCATAATGTAAACATATCTTACAGAATAAAATCTGATATAAAATTGCATACAATAATACTGAAAATTAAATGCTGTGAAAAATGACCAAAGAGTTACCATGAGACAGAAAAGACTGCTGCTTTTTTTTTCTTTTAAATTACTAATATGCGACCCCCAAGCAGCTGAAGGCTCTGTCAAGTTCACAGAATTATTTGAAGAATTAAATTCCAGACAGAGGTTCTCCAAGGACTGTAGACTAATGGCTGCTTTCACCCTGGTGTCCGGTATCAAAGGAGCCATTTACTTTGGAGGAGTATGCTCATCAGCTGCCTAAGAGGCTGGGGGCATTTAACTGAGCTCAAACTAGGGAGAATTACAGGATTTATTTCCCATGAACACAACTTGATTAAAGTGACTTTCATCTGAAATGTGCAAAAAGATAGGGGGAGCTTCTAAATAGGTGTTATTAAGGTTCAGGGACAGGATTAAAATCAATGGCTTCAATTAGGTAGAGTTGTGGTGGGTGGAGAGACAAAGAGAAAATTACAATGACACATGAGATTTTGGGAAGCAATCTACAGAGAAACAGTGAAGACAAAAGCCTTAGGGAGATTCAACTTCCTGTCTTCCTCTCACACACAAATGTACACAGATTCATAATTCTTCCTTCTAAACCAGTCTAATGAATTCATAGGTACACGTAGAAAAGTGATTGCAGACAGAATTGTTTTCCCACTGAAAACTGTGAAGTTAGCAAACATCTTGGAAATCTATCCACCCCAACTCTTTCACTGACCCCACTTACACAGCGCTCAGTGTTTTTATACTACTTCCAGCTTCTTACAACCCATAAAAGCTGTTTTTTGTTGTTTTTTGCCACATGCTGGACCATTCATTCACAATTTCTGTCATGAAAATCTACTATTCAGTTATCTTCAGCCCTTACTATATGACAGTCCACACATGTGAAAAGTGAAAGTGTTAGGCATTCAGTTGTGTCCAACTCTGCGACCCCATGGACTGTAGCCCACCAGGCTCTTTTGTCCATTGAATTCTACATGCAAGAATCATGGAGTGGTAGCCATTCCTTTCTCCAGGGGATCTTCCTGACCCGGGAATAGAATTCGGGTCTCCTGTATTGCAGGAAGATTCTTTACCATCTGAGCAGCCAATATTATGGATTAAATCAAAACAAGAGGATAATGACCATATCAATGGAAAAAGCATTTATTGAGTACCCAGTTCTCACAAGACAACACACCAAGGCTGTGGGAATTAAAAGATGAAGTCTTATCCTTGAAAACATGTAATATTGATAAATAAAGAGAAGGAAAGGAAGAATGTAGCCAATACTATAACAGAGATATAGAAGACAGAAAGACAGACAGATTTTGACAAAGAACATCATGGAAAGTTTCATGGAGGAGGTGAAAGTTAAGAGGATGCTTATATTACATAAGCACACACACAAAAGAATAATGTGAGGCTTTAAAGTGATAGGTGAATTCTAGGTAAGGTCATAAATAGCCTAAACAATATGCCTGGTGTTTTCTCCATTTGTTTGTAAACAGAGTTCAGATACCAGATGATTCAGTTAAAGTCTGGACACCTCACAGTATGTGTGTGGATATATATATATAAAACATACGCTACATATACTTCTTACTTTTATTTTTGTCTTCAGACCAACCCTGCTATCATAAAAGGCAGCTTACACTGCATCCATGGAATAACCTTAGTCTAAATACTCACTTCATAATTTATTAATTTCATCTCTTCTCCACTTTATCACATCCTGACTTACCGGCTTTCTGAAACCCCATCTCTGATTATCACCTCTTGTAACTTTCCCATCCACTAACTTCCTCTAAATGTCCCTACTTTTCTCAGAACCTCCACTTTTCCCTAGACTAAAAGCTTCTTAGCTTTCTTTTTCTTTGTAGGCTACTCAACTATCTGACTGACACTACTACCAGCATATTTGACTCACTTGTCTTTGTTCTTTGCTTTAGTTTGCTGACAATCTGGAGATAAATCAGTCCACTTTCTTGCTCTTCTCTCCCTCATGAACTGTCTGGTGCTGCTGAAAAGAATTCTCTGTTAATTGGTATCATTATAAATTTATGATCTGCACCCTCTGCTGAGTCTTCAATACTGTGTTGTATCCAAGCCCTCATCACTCTTTCTATTCAGACTCTTGAGGCTCCTAAATTTTCAGTCCTCCCATTTTTAAATTGATCATTAATTATCATGCTGTCATGGAAAAATAGGCATTTCTTAGAATCTTAAGGTTAATTTTACTCTTTCTCTTCTCAATCAGCACACAGCTTGATTCCCACTCATTTTATCTTCAAGCTCTTCTCTCTAGATCCTTTTGTTCTACAACCAACAAGTCCAACACTCCCTAAACCTTCCTTAAATTAATCTACTTAACCTGAAGCAACCAAATAATGTCTTCTCTTCCCTGTGGGACCTGCTTTGAACATGTGTTACCAACAGAAACCACAATTTATATTCTGCCCTGATAACTAACCTACTTCGGTTGCTCTTAACAAACTCATCAACATTCAAGGCTGCTGAGCATTTTCAGTCCTTCTTCTATTTGACTTGTCTGTGGCATTTGTCCCTCTTTGTTCAGGCATTTCTGCCAATTTCACTCCCACCCTATCCCTTCTCATTCTACCCTACCTTAGTGAAACTTTCTTTTCCTTCTTGCTTTGTTTTTTCCCTTATTGATCATTCCACTTCTAAATTTTCACTTCCTGGAAAATCTTCTCTGCTCTTTTACAAAGAACTCTTTGTAAAAATTCAGATTTCTATATCTCAGAGACCACACCTCCAAGATGCAGGTCCATAGCTTTTACCACTTATTAAACATGGAGAATAAGCCCTATGAATATGAACATGCCCTAGCCTGAACTGTCATTTACTCTCATTCATCTCTTTGTCCAGCCCAAGAAAATAATTTGGTCAACTGCATGAACTCATAGCAATTTTCAAAGCCTCCTACAACCTCATCCTTCCAAACCTCATCAGTAACAAGTCTTAGTGAGTCTACTTCATCAGGAGAAATAATCTTTTCTGTGAACTACTGCAGTATCTAAATCAGCTTTGTTTTTCCCATTCTAAACCACTTTCCACATTGTCCTTGAAGTTATTTTCTTCAAAAACATAAATTACATCAGGTCACTCTCTTATTACAATACTATTAATAACAAACAAATGACTGCATAATTAAGACCAAACTTAATTGACAAATGTAAGGCAAGGTTTCATCAATCCAAGCATCTCATTCTTTTCCATAGTTATCCTCACTCTTTGTCACAGACTCACAACTATGCTCAATCACAGTAATGTCTAATCTTGTGGTGCACACAGACATTCAAAGCTGTTTCTGGAATTCATGCCTTTGGGCACTTTGCTTATTATGCTCTTCCTCTCTACCATCATTGGAGAAGGGAATGGCAACCCACCCACTCCAGTATTCTTGCCTTGATAATTCCATGGACGGAGGAGCCTGGTGACCTATAGTCCATGGGGTTGCAAAGAGTTGGACACAACTGAGTGACTAACACTCTACCATCAAGGCTCATCATATATATATATATATATATATATATATAAAATTTTTTTTTTCAAGTTGCTCAGTCATGTCCAACTCTTTGCAAGTCCATGGACTGTAGAGCCCATGGAATTCTCCAGGCCAGAATACTGCAGTGGGTAGCCTTTCCCTTCTCCAGGGGATCTCCCCAGCCCAGGAATCGAACCCAGGTCTCCCACATGGCAGGTGGATCTTTACCAACTGAGCCACCAGGGAAGCCTGAGCATACTGGAGTGGGTAGCCTATCCCTTCTTGAGGAGATCTTCCCAACCCAGGAGTTGAAGCAGGGTCTCCTGCATTGAGGGCGGATTCTTTATCAACTGAGCTATCAGGGAAATCCAAGGCTCATCATGGCAAAGGTCTTTTGTGTAAAACCTTCCTAAATTCCTTAACATTTTAGAATGAGCAGTTTACCAGGGTATGCCACCAGTCTATGAATTTCTTGAGTGATGTTCAGTTCAGTCCAGTTGCATCTGACTCTTTGTGACCCCATGGACTGCAGCACGCCAGGCCTCCCTGTACATCACCAATCCCAGAGTTTACTCAAACTCATGTCCACTGAGTATTGAGTGATGTTAATATTCACATATTTTCCCCAGACTTGCCTGTGGGTGTCCAGGAGTCTCAGGCAGAGGCATGGGTCAGTGGTGGCCTGCTGCAGGGTTGGGGGCACTGAGTGTAGCAGTGCATGCATGTCACCATTATCTTCATTACCTCCACCATAGTTTGACCTCAGGTAAATAACCGGGAGGGAACACAGCCCCAGCCATCAACAGAAAATTGGATTAAAGATTTAGTTCTGCCCATCAGAACAAGACCTAGTTTCCCCTTCAGTCAGTTTCTCTCATCAGGAAGCTTCCATAAGCCTCCTACCCTTCTTCATCAGAGGGCAGACAGACTGAAAACCACAACCACAGAAAACTAACCAATCTGATCACATGGACCACAGCCTTTTCTAACCCAGTGAAACTATGAGTCACGCTGTGCGGGCCACCCAAGACAGATGGGTCATGGTGGAGAGTTCTTACAAAAAGTGGTCTGCTGGAGAAGGGAATGGCAAACCACCTCAGTATTCTTGCTGTGAAAACCCCATGAACAGTATGAAAAGGCAAAAAGATAGGACACTGAAAGATGAACTCCCCAGGTCAGTAGGTGCCCAATATGCTACTGGAGATCAGTGGAGAAATAACTCCAGAAAGAATGAAGAGATAGATCCAAAACAAAACCAACACCCAGCTGTGGATGTGACTGGTGATAGAAGCAAGTTCCGATGCTGTAAAGAGCAATATTGCACAGGAACCTGGAATGTTAGGTCCTTGAATCAAGGCAAATTGGAAGTGGTCAAACAGGAGATGGCAAGAGTGAACATTGACATTTTAGGAATCAGTGAACTAAAATGGACTGGAATGGGTGAATTTAACGCGGATGACCATTATATCTACTACTGTGGGCAAGAATCCCTTAGAAGAAATGGAGTAGCCATCATGGTCAACAAAAGAGTCCAAAATGAAGTACTTGGATGCAATCTCAAAAATGACAGAATGATTTCTGTTCATTTCCAAGGCAAACCATTCAATATCATGGTCCAAGTCTATGCCCCAACGAGTAATGCTGAAGAAGCTAAATGTGAACATTTCTCTGAAGACCTACAAGGCCTTCTAGAACTACCATCCAAAAAAGATGTTTTTTCATTATAGGGGACTGGAATGCAAAAGTAGGAAGTCAAGAGATACCTGATGTAACAGGCAAATTTGCCCTTGGAGTACAGAAAGAACAGGGCAAAGGCTCATAGAGGTTACACAAGAGAACACACTGGTCATAGCAAACACCCTCTACCAAGAACACAAGAGAAGACTCTACACATGGACATCATCAGATGGTCAACACTGAATTCAGATTGATTATATTCTTTGCAGCCAAAGACGGAGAAGCTCTATATAGTCAGCAAAAAGAAGACCGGGATCTGACTGTGGCTCAGATCATGAACTCCTTATTGCCAAATTCAGACTTAAATTGAAGAAAGTAGGGAAAACCACTGGACAATTCAGGTATGACCAAAATTAAATCTCTTATGATTATACAGTGGAAGTGAGAAATAGATTCAAGGGATTGGATTTGATAGACAGATGCCTGAAGAACTATGGACAGAGGTTCATGACATTGTTGAAGAGGCAGGGATCAAGACCATTCCCAAGAAAACGAAGTGCAAAAAGGCAAAATGGTTGTCTAAGGAGGCCTTACAAATAGCTGTGAAAAGAAGAGAAGCAGAAGACAAAGGAGAAAAGGAAAGATATACCCATCTGAATGTAGAGTTCCAAAGAATAGCAAGGACAGATGAGAAAGCCTTCCCCAGTGATCAAGGCAAAGAAATAGAGGAAAATAACAGAATGGGAAAGACTAGAGATCTCTTTGAGAAAATTAGAGATACCAAGGGAATGTTTCATGCAAAGATGGTATCAAAAAAGGACAGAAATGGTATGGACCTAACAGAAGCAGAAGATATGGAGAAGAGGTGACAAGAATACACAGAAGAACTGTACAGAAAAGATCTGCATGACCCAGATAATCACAATGGTGTGATCACTCACCTAGAGCCAGACATCCTGGAATGTGAAGTCACGTGGGCCTAATGAAGCATCACCATGAACAAAGCTAGTGGATGTGATGGAATTCCCTTTGAGCTATTATTTCAAATCCTAAAAGATGATGCTGTGAAAGTGCTGCACTCAATATGCCAGCAAGTTTGGAAAACTCAGCAGTGGCCACAGGACAATCCCAAAGAAAAGCAATGCCAAAGAATGCTCAAACTACCATACAGTTGCACTCATCTCACACGCTAGTAAAGTAATGCTCAAAATTCTCCAAGCCAGGCTTCAACAGTATGTGAACCATGAACTTCCAGATGTTCAAGCTGGATTTAGAAAAGGCAGAAGAACCGGAGATCAAATTGCCAACACCTGCTGGATTATCAAAAAGCAAGAGCGTTCCAGAAAAACATCTATTTCTGCTTTGTTGACTATGCCAAAGCCTTTGACTGTGTGGATCACTACAAACTATGGGAAATTCTTCAAGAGATGGAAATACCAGACCACCTGACCTGCCTCTTGAGAAATCTGTATGCATGTCAAGAAGTAACAGTTAGAACTGGACATGTAACAACAGACTGTTTCCAAATAGGAAACAGAGTACATCAAGGCTGTATATTGTCATCCTGCTTATTTAACTTATATTCAGAGTACATCATGAGAAATGCTGGGGTGGATGAAGCACACACTGGAATCAAGATTTCCAGGAGAAATATCAATAACCTCAGATATGCAGATGACACCACACTTATGGCAGAATGCAAAGAAGAACTAAAGAGCCTCTTGTGAAAGAGCAGAGTGAAACAGTTGGCTTAAAACTCAAATTCAGAAAAGTAAGAATATGGCATCTGGTCCCATCAGTTCATGTCAAATAGATGGGGAAACAATGGAAACAGTGACAGACTTTAGTTTTGGGGCTCCAAAATCACTGCAAATGGTGATTGCAGCCATGAAATTAAAAGATGGTTACCCCCTGGAAGAAAAGTTATGACCAACCTAGACAGCATATTAAAAAGCAGAGACATTACTTTGCTAACAAAGGTCCATTTAGTCAAAGCTATGATTTTCCCAGTAGTCATGTATGGATTGAGAGTTGGACTATAAAGAAAACTGAGTACCAAAGAATTGATGCTTTTGAACTGTGGTGTTGGAGAAGACTCTTGAAAGTCCCTTAGGCTGCAAGGATATCCAACCAGTCCATCCCAAAGGATACCAATCCTGAATATTCATTGGAAGGACTGATGTTGAAGCTGAAACTCTAATACTTTGGGCACCTGATGTGCAGAACTGACTCATCTGAGAAGATCCTAATGCTAGGAAAGATTGTGGACAGGAGGAGAAGGGGACGACAGAGGATGAGATGGTTGGATGGCATCACTGACTTGATGGACATGAGTTTGAGTAAACTCCGGGAGTTGGTGATGGACTGGGAGGCCTGGTGTTCGGCAGTCCATGGAATCACAGAGTCGGACACAACTGAGAGACTGAACTGAACTGAACTGAACTGATCTTTATCATATCTTGTTTTCCCAATTCTCCTACTGAGAACTTCTTGGAACTCCAGCATGTATAAACTTTCTGTCCCTTGAGTAATAAATACATGTTGTCATATAAGTATAATTCAAGAAAAAAATGGAGGAGGAACATTCTTTGGCCTTATTGAGAATATATTCTCAACAAGAGAGAATATATTCTAGAGAAATCTAACCCTTCATTAGTAAATTTCTTTTTTCTATCACTCTAAATAGAATGGCTTCTGTGTCATAAGAAAGATTGGAATTGTGAGGTTTGTTCTATGGAAGGTGGTGTGCCTTATCCTGTGTGACTTTTCATGCAAAGATGCATTGATAAGCAGAGGCTTTCACAACACAGTCAGACCTCATGGAATACAATTTGATAGATCTGTCCAGAGGGACCCACTGCAGCAATACCTCTTAGAATGAAGGCCTGCCTGCTGCTATAATCAAGCCTCTGTCCTGAGGAGGCAGACTATTGTCTATTAAAATGGACAGATAAATATATTTTTCAGCCATGCCTTTCTTTGAGAGCTATTTAAAAAGCCAGAGTTTGTTCATTATATGTGAAAGTTTTTAATATTACCCAATTGACAGGTTAAAAATGGCATTACACTATAGATACATGGTTAATAAAGAGAGAAGTAAATTGGGAAACCTTTAATGAGCAAAACCAAAATAAGCCAAATGGCTCAGATACGTTAAGTTTTACACTCTGATGAGCTGGAAAAAAAAAAAAAAAGACTTTCTGTTCAATAGGGAGGTACCGGTAAATATGAGATAAAACAGGGTCGTAGGAAAAAAGGCCTGGGGAACTGACATTAAAAAAAAGAAAAAAATGCCTGTGAAAGTGATACAAAGCCCAGGAACTGGTAGGA
Organism: Redunca redunca; assembly: GCA_006410935.1. NCBI lineage: Eukaryota > Metazoa > Chordata > Mammalia > Artiodactyla > Bovidae > Redunca > Redunca redunca. Next base: position 471,854 of record SJYQ01104654.1, on the reverse strand, counting down.
AAGGGGGTCACATGACACAGATGGAGTCATGTGATATAAAAGGGAATGGGTAACAATACTTTTTGACTTCATTGAATTTATGAAGAAAAGAAGCCATAAAGTTGTGAAATGTGAAATAACAGCACAACTTAAACATAGTTCAAAAGACTGGCAAAAGTAATAGGGCAGATCACTTCAGTATTAACGGTGAAATAAATGTGTGCAAACAGTAACTGCAACAGGAATTCATAAAAGGAAAAAGATACTTCCTTTGGGATATTGAAAGAAGGTCTTTTAGATTATGTATTTTGAAAGATAAAGGTATTTTCATTTGACCTCAAGAAAGATTCAGAGTTGTATGTATCTGGCACTGAAGTCTTGTATAATTACAAACAGCTTGGTTTACACTGTTTTATTATGAATTTCAAAACTGTATTTGCTCTTTGGGTAATCACTCACACCACGAATTTGAAGTAAAGCAGTTAAAAAGTTCAGTCAGTCAGTGTTAGGGAAATTAAATAAATAGTCTTGTTTAGGCTTCAGAGAGGAAGCAGAGCAGGCCTCTGACCTTGCCTCTGACCTGCGTGGACACTGCTCTGACTTCTGCTGTGTGTGCCAGTCACACCTGCTGTATGTGTGAAAAAAAATGAAAGTGAGTTACTCAGTAGTGGCCAGCTCTTCGGGACTCCACGGACTGCAGCCTACCAGACTCCTCCGTCCATGGGATTTTCCAGGCAAGAGTACTGGAGAGGGTTACCATTTCCTTCTCCAGGGGAATCTTCCTGAGTCAGGGATCAAACCCAGCCAAACCCAGGTCTCCTGCATTGCAGGCAGAAGCTTTACCATCTGAGCCACTAGGGAAACCACCAGAGTGTAGGAAGAGAAACACAATAGACAGATAGGGAGCAGATCTTGGAATTTGGTAAGACCCTGGAGGAGGTCTGACCAACCACTCCAGAGACTTAAGTCTTAGCAACATTCCAAGATTTGCGATTCCCTGGTGGCTCAGATGGTAAAGCGTCTGCCCACAATGCGGGAGACCCGGGTTCGATCCCTGGGTTGGGAAGATCCCCTGAAGAAGTAAATGGCAACCCACTGCAGTACTCCTGCCTAGAAAATTCCATGGATGGAGGAGCCTGGTGGGCTACAATCCATGGGGTCACAAAGAGTCAGACACCACTGAGCCACTTCACGACTTCACGAAGATTTGCAGAACAAAGCAAACAGCATTGTACAAAATTAACATAATACTAGAGCTGCAGTCTTGCTCACAGATAGATAATGATATGAGTTTGCTTCCTGGGATGATAAAGGGGAACCCCTAACTGCAATCTTTTAAGTCTCACCCACTGAGCTGACAAGCTGCCTGGGACCTTTTTCCAATTGGGAATCCAGATGTGCTGTGAAAAGGAACTTGCCAGCCCTGTTTAAGTCTGGGTGTTGGTCAAAACCCAATTTGGTGATGTATTCTCTACTCTTTCCACTTCTCCCTCTCTCTCTTTTTTTTAATGTTAGTATATTGAAAGTAAGCTAGATAATTCTGTAATAAATATTTACATTATTTATTTGTATATAACATGTGGCTTATTTTGTTAACAAACCTTTTGAACCTGAGACGAAAGTGCAAACTTTTGGCAAAAATAGTGATTTTTTTTTTTTCCCTATGTGAATGAAGATAGACTTGTAGAGAGAGAGCAGGATTTTCTGGCAGTGTCATTATTGAAGAAAAAAATGACATATCAAAGTTAAAATGCAGAATTACAAATGATTCTGAAATAGACAATGCAAAGAATGGGACAATCTCCATTTCTCTGTCATTTGAAGGGCACTAGACATCGACCCTCAGGAGAGCACTGTGGATGGGACAGAAACTCCACTGCTGACTGCGGTCTTCTCTAGCCAAGAATAATCCTATCACTGTGGGGCCCACTAGCACTCTGCTGGTTGCCAGCTTTGCGATAAGCATTTCATCCTATTCTCTGCTCTGGAGGCAGAGGCAATGCTCTTAAGGCTTTGCACTGAAACCAACACAACCAGGGATCTCTGAAGTCATCCACTGACTGCTTATTACATGATTAAGCCTGTGGTTCTTCACCATGGGTAGGTATTAGAATCAGCTCAAGAGCTTTAAAAAAAAAAAAGACTGATGTCTCTACCCCACTTCAAAAAAGTAAGTAAAGCATAATCTCTGGTGATGGGCTTAGGCATTGCTCTACCTAGGTGATTCTAGCATGCACTAGGCTTATTAAATACTCTATTAGACTGGTGCTTCTCAAACTTTAATACAATATGAATGACCTGGAAATCTTGTTAAAATCCAAATTCTGACTCAGTAAGTCTAGGGTAAAAACCTGAGATTCTGCATTTTAAATAAGCTCCCAAGTGATGCTGATGCTACTGGTCTGAGATCATTTTAATCTTCAAATTTTTTGTACTTCCTTTTAGAAAAATCAGCAAAATTGTGCCAGAATTATTTTTAAAAATCCTGAACCCCCCCTCCAAGACATTCTGGTTTTCTTCCTGAGGTGTGTTCTAATTACATGCAGATTTTTTTTTTAAAAATCATATGATACTGGCACTATTGTGCAAGCTTAGTCTATATATTAGAAACCCCTGCCCCAAGGTATCCAAGGGAATAGCACATACAACAAAAATAAGCTTGGAAAGGGCACTCTCTCTCAGTGGAAGCAATGCTCTTTGCAATGCATCATGAATGACTGATGGCAAGCTGGGCCAGTGTAAGAGCAGAATTACTGAACTCAGTCAGGGCTACTTTTACCTAGAGTATTTCAAATATCATCCTTATCATCAAAGCAGCCCTACTGGTTCAGTGGACTAGATGGAAAGTGTTGCTCCTCAGAGGAGACCCCCACAGCTAATCTCCCAGAGATAAGTCATTCTTAACATGCTTCTATTTCTTCCATAATAGGCAGAAGATATAATAAGTAGCTGAATTGGCCGCCAAAAAAAAAAAAAAAAAAAGAATACTCTTAAAAGGTAGTTTTTAGGCTGATGAATAATTTTATACCCCACTTAAGAGAAGTTATCAAATAAGACAAAGGATTTAGTTAAAAGAGAACTTTTAGTTTAGTTAAAAGAGAAAAAGGAAGAAAAATGTCAAAAGCCATCCTAAAGCAAGAATAACAAGGAAGCTCGTGCACAGTGGCAATAAAATACAAATTGCTGTTTAGTACCTAAGTCATATCTGCCTCTTTTGCTACCCTATGAACTGTAGTTTGCCAGGCTCCCCTGCCTATGGGATTTCCCAGGCAAGAATACTGGAGTGGGTTGCCATTTCCTCCTCCAGGAACCTTCCCAATCCAGTCTCCTGCACTGCAGTCTTCCCAGTCTGAGTCTCATGCACAGCAGGAGCCAAAAGGCAAACTCTAAAACATTAATAGTATGCTCTATCTGTACTTGGGTGTGTATTATGTGCATATATGTGAATATACACAGAAACAAACACACACACAACAAGAAAACAAAGCAGATTTCACTCCTTCAAGTAAGCACTGACCTTGGTATCAGAGATAAGATTGATTCTAGTTTTGTGGCCCTGGGCCTCAGTTTCCCATCTGTGAAATGAAAGAACTGGGCTGCATGATAATATGAGCAACTGCTTCTGGAATGCTTCCTATGTCAACTACTGGGTTACCCCTCAGCACATCATTAACTCTCTTTACACTCTGTGAGATGTAGTATGTTGCACCTGCTTTTGCAGATGAGGAAAGAGAAGGCACAGAGAAATGAGGTTTATTGTTCAAGGGTAAAAATAATAAATTAGATTTACAGTCCCTGCCCTAGAGAGGCTTTCCATAGGCCACTCCTTCAGCAAACTGTAGGGAATCTGTGTTCACACACTTGAAATCAGGACTGCAAGATAAGGCTGTAGATTCCAGTGCTGGTGCACTTAACACAGACCTCTCACTCCCCTGGGGTAAACCAAAACTGACCTGGATGAAGTTTTCTGATCGTTTCATTACAGGAGAGAGCCCATCTAAATGGAAAATGGAACATGAGAGATAGAGAAACCAATGGATTTGGGAAAATATACCTGTCTTCAGGCCAATATTAGCAAGTACAGATAATACCAGGTTGGGAGGATTAAGGATAGGAGGTATTTAGGAAGGAAAAGCTTACAAACAGAAATCCTGCTTTTAAACTTCCATTAACCTAAGGCAATCAGGTCATCTTAAGTTGGGGAAGGGGGCATCATCTAGATACTGAAAGATAAACTTTCAACAAACAAAAAGCTTTTCTAGCATAGGGCTCAAAAACTACATGAAAGAGACAGAAAAGCTCAATGGGTCTCCCAAAGAGCACATACCTTACAGTACAGTGGGGGCAATTTGGAGGATCCGTCATCACTTCAAGATAACTAAACAGAAAGGATGGAGGAAAATTCTGATATAAAATCAGGAGAAGAAAATAAACTTACATCTAAAAAGAGAAGTCAAGAGCATATATTTTTAGATAAATACTCTATGAAGCAGACTATTTTTGACAATTGGCCGATTTGCTCTAAAAAATAAAAGATAGCATGGACTCAACAAACACAAAACCAAAAAACATACATACTACACGGATTTATTTTTGTTGCATCCATATATGATAAGAAAAATATAGATAAGAAAAAACGTTGCTAAAGAAAATAAATAAACAACATACTTTCATAATTAAAACTAATTAGAATGTTCAATTCTTGGGTTGGGAAGATCCCCTGGAAAAGGAAACGGCAACTTACTCCAGTATTCTTGCCTGGAGAATTCCATGGACAAAGGAGCCTGGCGGGCTACAGTTCATGGGGTGGTAAAGAGTCGGACATGAGTAACTAACACAGAGAAATAATAAAATATGTAATCAATCTTGAAAAATAAAAATACAGCGAGGGAAGTGATTGAGTAAACCATGCACAAACACAAAGGAAAAATTCACAAAGATTAAAAATGGATAGGAGAGAAGGTAGTCAATGTAATAAAAAGGCAATGAATATATAATATATTGGCATTTTTATATCTAAATGAAAGAGAACTATCTGTATATAACAAGCAAAAATTCACAAAGATGGCAGGTTATCTTAAACCAAAAGACAATTCCAATCCATGGAGTAGAAAAGTTTACTATGAATCAGAAAAGAGATTGCCTAATATAGCATGGGTATAATAAACATTAAATGTCAAAGATAAGGAAAGGAAAGAAAACATACACATTAAATACTTCTGTTACATAAAAGTGATAAACAGCTATTAAAAAGATAAAACCTCTTAGATTCAAGCAAATAAGTATATATTTAAATAAAGAAAAACTGAAAATTAATAAAGATAAAAATAATATTAGACAATTAAATATGTTCTCTCTGTGTGTAATATTTCATCAAGATAAAATCAAAACTTATAAAGACTGAAAGAACAGAGTTGGATTTTCAGCTGTGTGTCTGTTGTTTTGCAAAGGTAATCCAATTTGGTAGTGTCACAAACTTTTTACATCTAATAATACAACATGTGCCAAAATACTGATATATGGAAATGAGCATTTCTTGGTTCTTATTTCATGTGCTCCCGATGGGACATTAGCCTTTCTTAAGCTGAATATTGAATTTATCAAATGGTGAGCAATTATTTTGCCCCCACATGAGGTGTTGTTGATTTTCAGGCAAAATGTTCTGTGCTCACAGTGTCTGTGTTTTTTATATCACAGCAGTGTTGGTGAATTAATTTGTACATTTCATTATTTTGCTATTATTTAGGAAAGTGAGTAGAAAATATGAAAAAGAAAATGTTTATATTACTTTTACTATAATCAAGATCCAGATGGCTTGCTGAAGTGGGGCTATGGAAAAAAATAATAAATTACAAAATGTAAAAAGAGTGCAATTCACATTTTCTGACCACAATAGGATAAATCTAAATGTAATAAGTAGAGCGCTCCTTGCATTTTAAGCACATCAACTGTGTACACAAATGTGGAGGATGTGAGTATGCTCTGTGGTGGCTGAAATGGGAAGAAGATCTAAAGAGAGGATATACGTATATATGTAGCTGATTCATTTTGGCGTACAGCAGGAACGAACACAACTTCTTAAAGCAGCTAAACTCCTGTAAAAATTCATTTAAAAAGAAAAAAAAAAGGGTCATGAAATGTTGGAAACAGACTATTGGGTAATCTCTTTAAAAGGCAATATGTAGTATGGAATATCTCCAAGAATCTTAATCTGTAGGTAAGAGATTTTAAGTGACCTTCATAAAAAGACCATTGACAGGTCCACAGCGGAGAAGCAGATAGATAGCGCACTACAAATAAGAGGGCTTTGTTGTTGTTCATCTGCATTTTTGATGCAGTAAACATAAATTTTTGGTATAGTTGATATTCATATGTTGAAAAACATGCAATTTAATTTTAAAAGGTGCTTCATAAAAAATAACAGGCTAATTTAGAAAAGCCCTGATGTACTCTAAAGAGACGTGGAGTGAGCTCTTCCACTGTTGTTCCCTAGCCAAACCTGAGTCCTCTGGGTCACTGTTTCCTGCCAAGCTAATCCTTCATGATGATAATACAAGAAGACAGGTGGAAGTAAACTGAACATGGAAATTCTCTCAATGGTACAAAGTGTTTTTATTATATTGTTATTATTATTATTTGTCAGAGACTAACCAAGGAGATCATTCAATGGTGGGGATTTGAATATAAAGGGTACATGAACCTTGAAGGCTTGTTTTCTCCACAACCATTCTTGTCCCTTGAACCTCTCAACAAATTTTGTACATTTCAATTCTAGGCTAAGAGTCCGCTTTTGAGGAAACACATAAAGTGGCAGGTCTTGCTGAGTTTCTGATGCAGAAGCATTTTTACTTGTGTATACCAGCTGCTGTTACACTGTAACTACTATTGCTCTCCTTGTCCTTAATACTGCTGGTTCTATTCCAGCACAGATTAACAATTAACCATCAATATCCTGATGCCACAAAATGAAAGAGTCCATCCACTCAACTTTCTAGGGGATCCTGGCCTGATGGGTGCAGTTGCTGTCTGGGAGAGACTACATCTGGACCCTAGCTTGAGATTTTTCCAATATAGGTCTGCCAGACTCACGTTGTTCAAGGGATGTGCAACCCTAAAATGACTTCAGGTTTGCCTCCAGATAAAGAATATTAAGACACTATTAAAACTACACTGAATATTAGTTGGCTTAAAATGAGATGTAATATGTTTATTATTTACATAGTATCTCCACTTGTGGGGCTTCCCAGGTGGCGCAGTGGTAAAGAATCCACCTGCCATTGGAGGAGATGGAAGAGACACAGGTTCCATCCCTGGCTTGGGAATATCCCCCAGAAAAGGGAATGGCAAAACACTCCAGTATTCTTGCCTGGAGAATTCCATTGACAGAGAAGCCTGGTGGGCCATAGTCCATGGGGTCGCAAAGTCGGACACAAGTATATGTTTAATGTATCCAGAAGTTGGACCCAGACTTAGGATACACACACTCTTTCCATTGTTCACCGTCTGTATAAATCAATGTCTAGAGAAAAAAAGAAACAGTTTAAGAAATCAGTTTTCTATTCTTAGTATTATTTCCCCCCCTTTATATTCCAGTAGATCTGGGAAAAATGGGTCATAGGTAAGGAGACACAAGCCATCTTTGGTTCTAAGAAGATAACCCTGCACCAGCTCTCTCTGTCTTTTCAGCAGAAGAAAGATTATATCAGTTACTGGACAATCCCACATCAAAAAAACGTTTTAGAAAATTGATGGTTACGTTAAGTGCACTTATGGACACTTGACCAGTGTTTCCTCACCAGTCCCTCATCGTCCTTCTATAATTTTCATGTTAGAGGCAAATGCTAGCCTGTGTCCATATTCTCTACCCCTTCTCCCTAGCACATGAGAACAGGTCACCTTGTGTCCTGACTCCTCTTTCCCTTCCTTGGAAATTGTAAGTGCCATTGGGGTTTCAGTAACTAGCCCACCTTCTCCTCTAGCACTTCTATGATATCTACCATCACTCAAGTTAACCTCAGCTCTTCTTGTAAAAGTCATATTTGCACAGTGCACAGCCTCGGAGCAGATGGCATTTTGCTGCATTGTGGTGGGCACGCCAGTATTTTACCATCTGCACATTGAAGATACCCATTCACACAGCTATTCTCCATTGACTACGGAAGGAAAGGAAGTGACAGGTGTGTCTTAAACACTGTTGCTAAGTATAGTAGTAGGAATTTTACACACATCCTCTGTCTTTACTACCGATCAAAGTTAAATCCCCAAGTTGGGAAGATCCCCTGAAGAAGGTAATGGCAACCCACTCCAGTATTTTTGCCAACATACAATTTACAATGAAGTCAATATATATTAAATGTCTTGATTACATTATACATATGTGGAATCCAAACAACTATAAAGATATATAAGATTATCATCATTTGAAAATAATCTCTTCTTGCTTTGTTTCAGTAAACCCCACTTGACATCCCTACAAGTGGCCTTTGCTCTAATACTTTTGTGACACAGATGCACTTTTTTTTAACTTGTTGTAGACTTCCATATGAACTGAATGATGCAGTATGAGCAATTTTATATAAGGCTTCTTTCAGTTCAGTTCAGTTCAGTCTCTCAGTCATGTCTGACTCTTTGCGACCCCATGAATCACAGCACGCCAGGCCTCCCTGTTCATCACCATCTTCCGGAGTTCACTCAGACTCACGTCCATTGAGTCAGTGATGCCATCCAGCCATCTCATCCTCTGTCGTCCCCTTCTCCTCCTGCCCCCAATCCCTCCCAGCATCAGGGTCTTTTCCAATGAGTCAACCCTTCGCATGAGGTGGCCAAAGTATTGGAGTTTCAGCTTCAACATCAGTCATTCCAATGAACAACCAGGACTGATCTTTGGGAAGGACTGGTTGGATCTCCTTGCAGTCTAAGGGACTCTCAAGAGTCTTCTCCAACACCATGGTTCAAAAGCATCAATTCTTCGGTGCTCAGCCTTCTTCACAGTCCAACTCTCACATCCATACATGACCACAGGAAAAACCATAGCCTTGACTGGATGGACCTTTGTTAGCAAAGTAATGTCTCTGCTTTTGAATATGCTATCTAGGTTGGTCATAACTTTTCTTCCAAGGAGTAAGCATCTTTTAATTTCATGGCTGCAATCACCATCTGCAGTGATTTTGGAGCCCAAAAAAATAAAATCTGACACTGTTTCCACTGTCTCCCCATCTCTTTCCCATGAAGTGATGGGATCGGATGCCATGATCTTCGTTTTCTGAATGTTGTGCTTTAAGCCAATGTTTTCACTCTCCTTTTTCACTTTCATCAAGAGGCTTTTTAGTTCCTCTTCATTTTCTGCCGTGAAGGTGGTGTTTTCTGCATATCTGAGGTGATTGATATTTCTCCCAACAATCTTGATTCCAGCTTGTGCTTTTTCCAGCACAGCATTTTTCATTATGTACTCTGCATATAAGTTAAATAAGCAGGGTGACAATATACAGCCTTGACCTACTCCTTTTCCTATTTGGAACCAGTCTGTTTTTCCACGTCCAGTTCTAACTGTTGCTTCCTGACCTGCACACAGATTTCTCAAGAGGCAGGTCAGGTGGTCTGGTATTCCCATCTCTTTCAGAATTCCCCACAGTTTATTGTGATCCACACATTCAAAGGCTTTGAAATAGTCAATAAAGCAGAAATAGATGTTTTTCTGGAACTCTCTTGCTTTTTCCATGATCCAGTGGGTGTTGGCAATTTGATCTCTGGTTCCTCTGCCTTTTCTAAAACCAGCTTGAACATCACAAAGTTCACGGTTCACGTATTGCTGAAGCCTGGCTTGGAGAATTTTGAGCATTACTTTACTAGTGTGTGAGATGAGTGCAATTGTGCGGTAGTTTGAGCATTCTTTGGCGCCTTTCTTTGGGATTGGAATAAAAACTGACCAGTCCTGTGGCCACTGCTGAGTTTTCCAAACTTGCTGGCATATTGAGTGCAGCACTTTCACAGCATCCTCTTTCAGGAATTGAAATAGCTCAACTGGAATGCCATCACCTTCACTAGCTTTGTTCTTAGTGATGCTTTCTAAGGCCCACTTGACTTCACATTCCAGGATGTCTGGTTCTTGGTGAGTGATCACACCTTCATGATGATCTGGGTTGTGAAGATCTTTTTTGTTCTTGTGTGTATTCTTCTGTGTGTTCTTCTGTGTATTCTTGCGACCTTTTCTTAATATCTTCTGCTTCTGTTAGGTCCATACCATTTCTGTCCTTTATCGAGCCCTTTACGTTCCCTTGGTATCTCTAATTTTCTGAAGAGATCTCTAGTCTTTCCCATTCTGTTGTTTTCCTCTATTTCTTTGCATTGATCACTGAGGAAGGCTTTCTTATCTCTCCTTGCTATTCTTTGGAACTCTGCATTCAGATGTTTATATCTTTCCTTTTCTCCTTTGCTTTTCGCTTCTCTTTTCACAGCTATTTGTAAGGCTTCCTCAGACACCCATTTTGCTTTTTTGCATTTCTTTTCCACGGGGATGGTCTTGATTCCTGTCTCCTGTACAATGTCACAAACCTCCGTCCATAGTTTATCAGGCACTCTATCTATCAGATCTAGTCCCTTAAATCTATGTCTCACTTCCACTGTATAATCATAAGGGATTTGATTTAGGTCATACCTGAATGGTCTAGTGGTTTTCCTACTTTCTTCAATTTAATCTAGTCTAATTGTTGATGTTTTCCATTCCGTTTCATGATTCAGAATAATATCCCATTTTATCAAATATCAGTTTGTCCATTGTCTCATCAATGGACTTCTGAGCTGGTTGTAGTTTTCGGTCTTTCTGATGGTTTGCCTTCTTCTCAATATCGCTATGGTACCCCCTGCTAAGCAGTACACTCCTTCTAGTCATATTTTCTGTACTATTTTTACCAGAACTTGAATGAGGTAAAAGGGATGGAGGAGAAGAGAGAGAAGGGTGGAAAGCTGGACAGGGAGAAGGGATTGTCCCATCTCTGCCCTGTGGGGCACTCTGCTCTGAACAAAGCTCAGAGTCAAATCTTTAATTGCACCTAGTAAATTATTTAATCGCATATATGTATATTTACAATTATAGTAATATTTCTGAATCAGTACTTACTATGTTTTATATCTTTATTACCATATATATAACAAC
>SJYQ01104654.1:421037-438038 GCA_006410935.1 Redunca redunca | reverse complement strand
GGGGGTGGGGAGGAGCCTAACTCCAGTTGGTTCTTGGCTCTACGCTGTCAAATTCTCTCCTGTCAAACAGGAATGAGACACATTCCTGGATAAGTCCAATTAAGCTAACACAGATGGTCACTCCAATTACCAGGTACAGTTTGGATTACACATTGTGCTGTCAAGTCCTCTTACTTAAGGACTAGTTATTGTTTAACTTGAAAAATACATACAGTGTACTTTCTGTTTGGCTGTCTAAAAGGGTGAGATCTCTTTGTCATTGCAGTCTCTTGGAGGATTGCCTGCGATGTGCATCATACTATGGTTAAATGCCTATTGAGTAATAAAATGGTTTTCTTTCTCTGCTCCCTAACTCTATGGAGAGAATTTCTGAGTTGGGAGATTTTCCCAAGTCTATTTCCCCAACATGTCACTAAATGGATTTCCTGGTTTCTAAAGTCTGCCTGAGAACTTAGAACACCAAAGGAAGTTTACTGCCTTAAACTGGGGTAGACCAAATCATAATCTTCGAATAGCCTTTCATATGTATTTGTGTTTTAACTGTCCTACTTTTAACTATACCCTCACAGAGGAAGGTATTATGATTTTAGTGTCATGGGATGCATTTGTAAAGATACTTGAACCACCACAAAGAAAAAGAAGGAAGAAAGGAAAGGAAGGGAAAGAGGGAAAAGGGTGGGGAACAAAGGTGGGTTTTGGAAATTCTGTAAAGGGCTAAATGCTAAATTCCAATTTCACCTGGTTTTAACTGCCATCAGATCACAATGTCTCCATCTTTAAAGAAAAGATAATGCTATTTATTTCACAGTTTATTTTGTTATAAAGGTCAGTCTTTCCTGTAGCCACTTCTGGATATCTCACTCTAATCACAGCCTCTCTCTCAAAAATAAACACTATGGAAATTTTTGGGCTTCCCTGGCTGATCAGATGGTAAAAAATCTGCATGCAATGCTGGAGACCTGGGTTCGATCCTTGGGTTGGGCTCAATCCTTGGGTCAGGAAGATCCCCCAGAGAAGGGAATGTCAAACCACCCCAGTATTCTTGACTGGAAAATCCCATGGACACCGTCCACAGGGTCACAAAGAGTCGGACATTACTGAGCAACTAACATTAACATGCTAACTTTTATAATTATTTCCTTGATTTCCTTTCTCTTTTTTACCACCCAAGCATGCATCTTTAGACACAATAGTTTTATCTTGACTGTTAAAAACATAAAAAATAAGAGTACATGTATTTTCAGTTCAGTTCAGTTCAGTTCAGTTCAGTCATTCTGTCGTGTCTGACTCTTTGCGACCCCATGAATCGCAGCACGCCAGGCCTCCCTGTCCATCACCAACTCCTGGAGTTCACTCAGACTCATGTCCATCTAGTCAGTGATGCCATCCAGCCATCTCATCCTCGGTCGTCCCCTTCTCCTCCTGCCCCCAATCCCTCCCAGCATCAGTCTTTTCCAATGAGTCAACTCTTCGCATGAGGTGGTCAAAGTATTGGAGTTTCAGCTTTAGCATCATTCCTTCCAAAGAAATCCCAGGGCTGATCTCCTTCAGAATGGACTGGTTGGATCTCCTTGCAGTCCAAGGGATTCTCAAGAGTCTGCTCCAACACAACAGTTCAAAAGCATCAATTCTTCAGTGCTCAGCTTTCTTCACAGTCCAACTCTCACATCCATACATGACCACTGGAAAAACCATAGCCTTGACTAGATGGACCTTTGTTGGCAAAGTAATGTCTCTGCTTTTCAATATGCTATCTAGGTTGGTCATAACTTTCCTTCCAAGGAATAAGCGTCTTTTAAACTCATGTTTGCAATCATCTGCAGTGATTTTGGAGCCCCCCAAAATAAAGTCTCTGACACTGTTTCCACTGTTTCCCCATCTATTTGCCATGAAGTGATGGGACCAGATGCCATGATCTTCGTTTTCTGAATGTTGAGCTTTAAGGCAACTTTTTCACTCTCCTCTTTCACTTTCATCAAGAGGCTTTTTAGCTCCTCTTCACTTTCTGCCATAAGGGTGATGTCATCTGCCTATCTGAGGTTACTGATATTTCTCCCGAAATCTTGATTCCAGCTTGTTCTTCTTCCAGTCCAGCGTTTCTCATGATGTACTCTGCATATAAGTTAAATAAGCAGGGTGACAATATACAGCCTTGACATACTCCTTTTCCTATTTAGAACCAGTCTGTTTTTCCACGTCCAGTTCTAACTGGTGCTTCCTGACCTGCATATAGGTTTCTCAAGAGGCAGGTTATGTGGTCTGGTATTACCATCTACTTCAGAATTTTCCACAGTTTATTCTGATCCATACAGTCAAAGGCTTTGGCCTAGTCAAGAAAGCAGAAATAGATGTTTTCCTGGAACTCTCTTGCTTTTTGCATGATCCAGCGGATGTTGGCAATTTGATCTCTGGTTCCTCTGCTTTTTCTAAAAGCAGCTTGAACATTTGGAAGTTCACAGTTCACGTATTGCTGAAGCCTGGCTTGGAGAATTTTGAGCATTACTTTACTAGTGTGTGAGTTGAGTGCAATTGTGCAGTAGTTTGAGCAGTCTTTGGCATTGCCTTTCTTTGGGATTAGAATAAAAGCAGACCTTTTCCAGGCCACTGCTGAGTTTTCCAAATTTGCTGGCATATTGAGTGCAGTACTTTCACAGCATCATCTTTCAGAATTTGAAATAGCTCAACTGGAATGCCATCGCCTCCACTAGCTTTGTTCATAGTGATGCTTTAATGTCTGGTTCTAGGTCAGTGATCACACCATCATGATTATCTTGGTCATGAAGATCTTTTTTCTACAGTTCTTCTGTGTATTCTTGCCACCTCTTCTTAATATCTTCTGCTTCTGTTAGGTCCAGACCATTTCTGTCCTTTATCAAGCCCATCTTTGCGTGAAATGTTCCCTTGGTATCTCTAATTTTCTTGAAGAGATCTCTAGTCTTTCCCATTCTGTTGTTTTCCTCTATTTCTTTGCATTGATCGCTGAGGAAGGCTTTCTTATCTCTTCTTGCTATTCTTGGGAACTCTCCATCCAGATGCTTGTATCTTTCCTTTTCTCCTTTGCTTTTTGCTTCTCTTCTTTTCACAGCTATTAGGTTTCTTTTAATCTACAGTTTCCCCTCCATCTCTGTTTTACACGTTTTTGTTAAAAACAAAAACAAAAAACAAAGGCCATTTAGCCTGCAGATTTTTCCACAGTCTGGATTTTTTCTAATATTATAAATTCCTTAACATGCTCTGTGTCTACTGTATTTCCTGCTTGATCAGACTCAAGCTTAATTTCTTTGACAAGACTGTAGATGGGGTCATCTCTTTAATCAGGAAGCAGATAATGCTGAGTTTTCTCTCCCTTTGTGATGTTAACAGCCATTGATGTTCATTGCAGATTCATTTATTCACTGGTAGTCCAAAACAGTGGTATTTGCATTCTGTCATTTTGTTTTAATTTACTAACTGAAATGATTTTATAAGGAGACATTTTTCTTTCTTTTTTTGATGATCCAGTTGCAAAAATATTGGAAGAGGAAAATAATTGTTTGACATATCCTTGTTATTTGCTACTTTACAAGATAATAAACTGGTCCCCTGTCATCCTCAAAAGGTAATTGATCAGCTTTTTAAATTTCTGAACTTAGAAACTTCAACATATTGTATAGGTTTCAACATGTTGAAATTGGTATCCTAATTGAAGCTCAAGTTGTTCCATCTTTAAGTTGGTTCCTGGGTCCATTTGACATTATCTTTCAAGTGTTGATAGAATACTTTCTGTCTGACATGGCAGGATGTTCCAGACTTATTTTCTGCCCTAGACCCAGGATCAACTGCTCCCCAGGAAGCACCGGTTTCTTTTAGTGGGAAATGTAATTTCAAGACTGCAAAATCGACCACAAAGGATGCTCATTACTAGGGGTTGTCATTGTATCCAGACCTGTTTAGTAGATAGACTGAGAAATATACACACACACATTTGTATATTATGTGTGTGTGTGTGTGTGTATTCAAGTGTGCTCAGTCCCCCAGTTATGTCACACTCTCTGCAACCCTATGGACTGTAGCCCGTCAGGCTTCTCTGTCTGTGGGATTTTCCAGGCAAGAATACTGGAGTAGGTAGGTCGCTATTTCCTCCTTCAGGGAACACACATTTAATTTTTAAATATAAGACATCTCATGAGTTTATTCTGGTATTTCCAATTCAAATATATGGTGATACTGAATTTTTTCTATATTATTACATCTGTATCTTTTTCTACACTGAGTATCTTAATTCCCATAACCGTATTCTATTGAAACAGGTGGGAAGGGGGCAGGACTCAACCTTTAAAAGAATGACATAGGACATACAAAAACTGGTTAGAACTGAGTAGGTCCAAGGCAGAAGATTAGACTTCCAGTAGACCTTGAGCCTCATTATATGCTCACTATAATACATTCAATTCAGTTCAGTTCAGTTCAGATCAGTCGCTCAGTTGTGTCCGACTCTTTGCGACCCCATGAATCGCATAGCATATGCTAAATGACACGCCCCAGCACCATGACAGATATCAAGCTAACCATTCATTAGCTCATGAAATTACCGAGCCAATAAAAAATTACCATGCCATATTTCAGAGCTCTCTCTTGCCTTCTGAGATAGCCTACAGTGTGTCTTTGGAGTGTGTTTCTCCCTAAATAAATCCACTCCTTACCTATCACATCACCTCCAAATTTTTTACAACAAAGCAAGAACTTTGTTCACTAGCAACAAAATGATAGAACTGAAATATCCAATAATTCTTCATTTGCTTTACCTAATTCTATACATAGAATGTATACATGGTAGACTCAGAATAATGTTCACATAGAGCTAATTTTTTCTACAATGAGAATGCTTTCAAAGATGGATAGAACTAGAGTATTCTACAGTTTGTCATTTATTTTATCCTATAGTATACAGTTACTAGTGTGACTGTCAATACTATCATTACAACTTATAATCTTGAACAGATTTATTATTTTTGGTATTCAGAAAGAAAGTGAAAGTCGCTCAGTCATGCCTGATTCTTTGTGACCCCATGGACTGTAGCCCACCAGGCTCCTCTGTTCTTGGAATTCTCCAGGCAAGAATACTGGAGTGGGTAGCCCTTCCCTTCTCTAGGGCATCTTCCAAACCCAGGAATCAAACCCAGGTCTCCTGCATTGCAGATGGATTCTTTATCATCTCAGCTACCAGTTTTGTAATCTCTATTCTCATTCCCATTACTTAAAAATTTAATTGTTGTTCTACTTTTATATTGTCAAAATATGTATATAACCATAGATATATATCACTCTATTTTACCTATAATTTGATCTTAGTTTTATAGGTAAGTATATACTATGTGTGCGTGCTAAGTTGCTTCCGTCATGTCTGACTTTGTGTGACCTTATGGGCTGTAGCCTTCAGGCAATAATACTAGAGTGGGTTGCCATGCCCTCTTCCAGGGATTTCCAAACCTAGGAATTGAACCCTTGTCTCATGTCTCCTGCACTGGCAGGCGGGGTTCTTTACCACTCGCACCCCCTAGGAAGCCCCAAGTACATACTATATGTGTGTTAAGTTGCGTCAGTAGTTTCAGACTCTGTGACCCTGTGGAGTGTAGCTCACCGGTCTCTTATTTCCATGGGATTCTCCAGGCTAGAATACTGGAGGAGGTTGCCATGCCCTCCTCCAGGGGATCTTCCCAACCCAGGGTTCAAACTTCAGTCTTCTGCTGCTCGTGCACTAAAGCAGATTCTTTACCACTGAGCCATTAGGGCAGTCCTAAGTATATACTGTGAATAAGTATATTTAATGTTCACTGCTGTTTATACTTATTGGCATTTCTCTGGGCATTTTGCTTCTATGAAACATCTCTAGCAGATTCTTCAGGAAGACCTCAGTAAGAGAATATGCTCTAAGTTTTTATATTTTGTCAAATATCTTTATGACTTTTCTACTTGAGCATAGGTGTTACTAGATAAAACATCTTTGGCTCACATACATTTTCATTTTCCTGAATATTTCTTACTGTAATTTTCTTTTTGCTAATAAACCCTAGCTGTAAAAATTTTTATTACAATATAATTCAGTTTTCCCTTTAAGTCATATGCCTTTTTCCCCTAAATGCCCAAAGAAATGTTCACTTTTAAACATCATAACTTTATAAGAAAATTTTGATTTTGGATATATAACATCATAATTTTTAGGAACAAGTGTATTAAGTATATATGTTAAAGGTTTTTAAAAACAACTTTCTTGAATTATAATGCTTATTATTTATTATCTTCCCTTAATACTTGTCTGTTGCTTGTTTTTATGTTGTTCTTGTTGTTCAGTCACTAAGCCATGTCAAACTCCTTGAAACCATATGAACTGCAGCATGCCAGTCTTCTCTGTCCTTCACTATCTCCCAGAGTTTGCTCAAACACATGTCCATTGAGTCAAAGGTGCCATCCAACCATCCCATCCTCTGTCGCCCCCTCTCTTCCTATCCTCAGTCCTTCCCAATATCAGGGTCTTTGACAAAGAGTCGACTTTTCACATCAGGTGACCAAAGGTTTGGAGCTTCAGCTCCAGCATCAGTCCTTCCAATGAACATTCAGGACTGAATTCCTTGAAGACTGGCTGGTTTGATCTCCTTGCTGTTCAAGTGACTCTTAACAGTCTTTCCAGCACCACAGTTCAAAAGCATCACTTCTTTGGCGCTCAGCCTTCTTGATGGTCCAATTCTCACATTCATACATGACTACAGGGAAAACTGGAGCTTTGAAGATATGAACCTGTGGCAGCAAAGTGATGTCTCTGCTTTTTAACACGCTGTCTAGGTTTGTTATAGCTTACCTTCCCAGGAGCAAGTGACTTCTCCTTTCATGGCTACAGTCACCATCTGCAGTGATTTTGGACCCCAAGAAAATAGTCTGTCACTGTTTCCACTTTTTTGCCATCTATTTGTCATGATCGGATCAGGACCGGAAGCCATGATCTTCATTTTTTGAATGTTGAGTTTTAAACCAGCTTGTTCACTCTATTCTTTCACCTCCATCAAGAGGCTCTTTAGTTTCTCTTCGCTTTCTGTGAAATAGAGTGGTATTATCTGCATATTTGAGGTTGCTGATATTTCTCCTGGCAATCTTGATGCCAGCTTGTGATTAATCCAGCCTGGCATGTTGCATGATGTACTCTGCATCATGTATAAGTTAAAAAAACAGGGGGACAATATATAGTCTTGACGTATTGGGCTTTGCTCTCATTATTTGTCTGTTGTTCATTTTTAATATTCAGTTCAGTTCAGTTCAGTCGCTCAGTCGTGTCCGACTCTTTGCGACCCCATGAATTGCAGCACGCCAGGCCTCCCTGTCCATCACCAACTCCCAGAGTTCACTCAGACTCACATCCATCTAGTCAGTGATGCCATCCAGCCAACTCATCCTCTGTGTCCCCTTCTCCTCCTGCCCCCAATCCATCCCAGCATCAGAGTCTTTTCCACTGAGTCAACTCTTCGCATGAGGTGGCCAAAGTACTGGAGTTTCAGCTTTAGCATCATTCCTTCCAAAGAAATCCCAGGGCTGATCTCCTTCAGAATGGACTGGTTGGATCTCCTTGCAGTCCAAAGGACTTTCAAGAGTCTTCTCCAACACCACAGTTCAAAAGCATCAATTCTCTGGCACTCAGCCTTCTTCACAGGCCAACTCTTACATCCATACATGACTACTGGAAAAACCCTAGCCTTGACTAGACGGACCTTAGTCAGCAAAGTAATGTCTCTGCTTCTGACTATGCTATCTAGGCTGGTCATAACTTTTCTTCCAAGGAGTAAGCATCTTTTAATTTCATGGCTGCAGTCACCATCTGCAGTGATTTTGGAGCCCCCCAAAATAAAGCCTGACACTATTTCCACTGTTTCCCCATCTATTTCCCATGAAGTGATGGGACCGGATGCCATGAGCTTCGTTTTCTGAATGTTGAGCTTTAAGCCAACTTTTTCACTCTCCTCTTTCACTTTCATCAAGAGGCTTTTTAGCTCCTCTTCACTT
Organism: Redunca redunca; assembly: GCA_006410935.1. Taxonomy (NCBI): domain Eukaryota; kingdom Metazoa; phylum Chordata; class Mammalia; order Artiodactyla; family Bovidae; genus Redunca; species Redunca redunca. The sequence goes on along the minus strand of SJYQ01104654.1, from coordinate 430,010 downwards.
TCTGCCATAAGGATGGTGTCATCTGCATATCTGAGGTTATTGATATTTCTGCCGGCAGTCTTGATTCCAGCTTGTGTTTCTTTCAGCCCAGCATTTCTCATGATGTACTCTGCATATAAGTTAAATAAGCAGGGTGACAATATACAGCCTTGACATACTCCTTTCCCTATTTGGAACCAGTCTGTTGGTACATGTCCAGTTCTAACTGTTGCTTCCTGACCTGCACACAGATTTCTCAAGAGGCAGGTCAGGTGGTCTGGTATTCCCATCTCTCTCAGAATTTTCCATAGTTTATTGTGATCCACATAGTCAAAGGCTTTGACATAGTCAAGAAAGCAGAAATAGATATTTTTCTGGAACTCTCTTGCTTTTTCCATGATCCAGCAGATGTTGGCAATTTGATCTCTGGTTCCTCTGCCTTTTCAAAAACCAGCTTGAACATCAGGAAGTTCACGGTTCATGTATTGCTGAAGCCTGGCTTGGAGAATTTTGAGCATTACTTTACTAGCATGTGAGATGAGTGCAATTATGCGGTAGTCTGAGCGTTCTTTGGCATTGCCTTTCCTTGGGATTGGAATGAAAACTGACCTTTTCCAGTCCTGTGGCCACATAATATTAGTTTCCTTAAAACTTTTAGTGGAATGTTTATTCCAGAACAACTTCCTAACTTCACTTAGCTCCCTTTTCTTTGTTTTTGGGTAGTGTGACACATATGGTGGCTCGCTTTCTTAAAGTTCTCAGTTTTATCTCCTGATTTTCATCTAGACTTTTTTTCCCTTTTAATTCCATTTTCTGTCCAGTTCTTTGTTGATTTCACTCCCAAAAGTTTCTTTTCAGTGTGAGACATTTCTGGAGAAGAGTTCTCTGGCTGTTCAATTTTGAGAGTTCAATAAATCTAGATCATTCCAGTCCCTTCAGATCATCTTATTGAATGCCACTTGTGAATGAATCACTCATTTGTGATTGGAGTGGGTGAAATCCCATCTCTTTCTAGCAGCTATTCTCACTATCGAGTAGCTATTGATTCTTTTCAGGTACTGCTTCTGTCTCTGGGGGGTATTCACCTATTGTAGGTCCTCAGTCTTCCCATTGGTTCTCTGTACTTCCTCTTGCACAGATACTCACACCATGCATATCTTGTGGCTATTCCTGTCTTATCTACATCTGCTTGTACTCCATTATAAATGCTATCCATAGATGTTTTCTTTTCCTATCAGTCACTCCGTCATTAAATATGGGGATTTGAAAAGATACAAAAGTATGCTTCCACTAGTATCCTGTTTTGCTAGAATTCTACACTGTAGGCTTTCACTGTGTGTTGAGTTAGATTTAATTGAATAACAAAATGAATGATAAGTTAGGAAAATTCTCTGTAAACCATAAGTTTTTATCAGTATATGCTGACATAAATTATATATCATTTATGCAGATATATGCAAGTCAATAAATTATATGGCATAAGAGAAAATAAGACATATTAGAAAGAGACAGAAATGTGATTGTCATTTCTTTGCACGAATTTTACAAGGAAAATTAGCAGATGCTCTTGGAACTCATTGTTGATCAGATCAAAGGATAGCATCTCTGCTATTAGCTTCACTCCCCTTTACTCTGCTTCTGTATTTTCAAAATCATCCTAGTTTAATGGAATAACTTAAGACATTGACTGACTCATAGACAAGGATCAACTAACTGTGTTACCCAGTGTTCAAGGTCATTTGCTATCATGCTGATCATATCATCAAGTCTTACAAATTGCCCAACTAGCCAGTGGAAACAGGATATACTCTGAGACTTACTTCATTGATTTGCACATTGAAAATTCTCCCTTTTTTCCTGGGGTAGCTTATATAGATCTGTAGAAAGATCCCACAAATAAACACCAGCTTACTAAAGGATCAACCTCATGAATTAAAATCAATGTCAATAAATTTCAAAAGAAAATTAAAAAAACACATTTTGGTAGCAATAATATGCATTAAAAGAATGATGCTAAAAACTCTACCAGCATGGTTCCATTACCTTCTAGCATTTAATATTAGACACAGGATATCTGATTCTGGTTTGGCTATCTCCTTCTGTGACTGAAGCCTCCTCATTTCTGTTCATGATTTTCTTTTTTTTTTTTTTTGTGATGGCAGGTAAACATACATTAAAAGTATGAGCTGTGGAATCAACCAGATGTTATTTACTATCCCACTAAATAAAAAGTCACTTAGAATTTGTGGGAAGCATCCGGTCCCATCACTTCATGGCAAATAGATGGGGAAAAAATAGAAACAGTGACAGACTTTATTTTCTTGGGCTCCAAAATCACTGCAGATGGTGACTGCAGCCATGGAATTAAAAGACATTTACTCATTGGAAGAAAAGCTATGACAAACCTAGACAGCATATTAAAAAGCAGAGACATTACTTTGCTGACAAAGGTCTGTGTAGTCAAAGCTATGATTTTTCCAGTAGTCATGTATGGATGTGAGAGTTGGACCATAAAGAAAGCTGAGTGCCAAAGAACTGATGCTTTTGAACTATGGTGTTGGAGAAGACTTGAGAGTCCCTTGGAGTGCAAGGAGATTCAGCCATTCAATCCTAAAGAAAATCAATCCTGAATATTCATTGGAAGGAGTGATGCTGAAGCTGAAACTCCAATCCTTTGGCCACCTAATACGAAGAACTGACTCACTGGAAAAGACCCTGATGCTGGGAAAGATGGAAGGTGTGAAGAGAAGAGGAAGACAGAGGAAGAAATGGTTGGAAAGCATCACCAAATCAATGGATATGAGTTTGAGCAAGTTTCATGAGTTGGTGATGGACAGAGAAGCATGGCATGCTGCAGTCCACGAGTTACAAAGAGCTGGGCATGACTGAATGACTGAACTGAACTGAAGGGAAATTACTTAGTCTAACTCTAAATCTTCTCATCAACTAAATGGTAATAACAATGATAACTAACATTTGGAAAGTTGTGACATTCAGTGCTCTGATGTGTTTAAAGTGGTATTAGCAAGAATTTTAAAAAGATCACCTATTACGATGCTTTATTATTATCATTACTATTAGGTTTTATAATCCTGAAATTTCTCTAGGATATATCTAGGTAAAAAAATCTTTGCAGTAACTATGAACAGTTTGGTAAAACATTACATTTACACACATCAGAGTATTTATCACATTTTATTGGCACAATATTTTTACTTATCTATAGTTATGAAAAATTGAATGTTCAAGGAAGGCAGGGGTTTTTATCCACCTTGTTTGTTGTTTTTGTTTAGTCACTAAGTCATGTCTTATTCTTTGTGCTCTCATGGACTACAGCATGCCAGGTTCCATTGTCCTTCACTATCTCCTAAAGTTTGCTCAAATTCATGTCCATTGAGTCAGTGATGGTATCTAACCATCTCATCCTCTGCCACATCCTTCTTCTTTTGCTTTCAATCTTTCCTAGCAAGAGGGTCTTTTCCAATGAGTCAGCTCTTTGCATCAGGTGGCCAAAGTATTAGAGCTTCAGCTTCAGTCCTTCCAATGAAAATTCAGGGCTGATTTCCTTTAAGATTGCTGGTTTGACCTCCTTGCTGTTCAAGAGACTCTCAAGAGTCTTCTCCAGCACCACAGTTCAATAGCAACACTTCTTTCATGCTCAGCCTACTTGATGGTCCAACTCTCACATCCATATGTGACTACTGGAAAAAACATAGTTTTGCCTATGTGGGCATTTCTCAGCGAAGTGGTGTCCGTTTTTTAATATGTTGCCTAGTTTGTCGCAGCTTTCCTTTTCAAGGTGCAAGTGTCTTTTAATGTCATGGCTACAGTCACCCTCTGCAGTTATTCTGGAGCCCCAAAAAATAACATGTCACTGCTTCCACTTTTTCCCCTTCTAATTGCCATGAGGGCTTCTCTGGTGGTCAGATGGTAAAGAGTCCACCTGCAATGTGGGAGACCTGAGTTCAATCCCTGGGTTGGTAAGACACTTGGAAAAGGAAATGGCTACCCACTCCAGTATTCTTGCCTGGAGAATCCCATGGACAGAGGAGCCTGGAAGGCTACAGTCCATAGGGTGGCAAAGAGTCAGACATGACTGAGTGACTTTCACTGATGGGACTAGATGACATGATCTTAGATTTTTTAATGTTGAGTTAACTATAACTACCTTGTTGCTTACCTCATAGCTCAGTCAGTAAAGAATCTGCCTGCAGTGCAGGACACCTGGGTTTGATTCCTGGACTGTGAAGATCCCCTGGAGAAGGAAGTGGCAACCCACTCCAATATTCTTGCCCAGAGAATCCCATGGACAGAGGAGCCTGGCAGGCTGCAGTCTATGGGGACGCAAGAGTCGGACATGACTAAGTAATTAAACCAAACCAACCAACCTTGTTAACTATTACAATTTATGGCTAGCACAATACTCTGCAGACACTCATTGATTATGTGTTGAATAAAAGGGAAATGAATTAATAATTTATTTTCTTAAATATCTATATATGAGAAGGAACACCTTGAATAATAAATAGGGAATTGCTATAGTTCGTCTATAAATTGTTAAAACACAAAATTTAATGGAGTACTTTTGAAGATCTAATTACCTATATTTCAGAGATTTATAATCGGTTAGCCAGCCTCCAAAACAGCGAATTGGAAGGGGTGCCAAGAAAATGTACAAAAAATGACTTTGATATGCAAAAGGAGGTGGGTGAGGAAGTTATTCTAGAAAAGAGTTAAATGTTTCAGGTATGGTCACCTTCTTTTCAGAGAAGGTCAGAATATATCAGGCAGATTATCTCACTAGTGCTGACTCGGTAATTCCAGGCTGACTAGTTAAAGGTTACATTCCTGGGAGAGGCTGAAATTGTAATTACATTAGGTATTTAGTAAGGGCTTCCCGGGTGGTACCAGTGGTAAGGAATCTGCCTGATGATGCAGGGGACACAAAAGATGTGGGTTCAATCTTTGGGTGGGGAAGAATCCCTGGAGTAGCGCATGAGAACCCACTCCAGTATTCTTGCCTAGGAAATCCCATGGACAGAGGAACCTAGCAGGCTCCAGGTCACAAGGCTGCAAAGAATAGGACACATAGAAGTGACTTAGCATGCATGCACCTGGTTTACTAATGTGGGGCTTAGCACAAGTCACTCCATTCACTTTAGTTTAGTTCAGCTGCTCATCATGTTCAATTCTTTGCAACACCATGAACTACAGCACGCCAGGCCTCCCTGTCCATCACCAACTCCCAGAGCTTGCTCAAACTCACCAAATTGCTCAAGTCAGTGATGCCATCCAATCATCTTATCCCCTGTGGTCCCCTCTTCCTCTTGCCTTCAATGTTTCTGAGCATCAGGGTCTTTATCAATGAGTCAGTTCTTCACATCAGATGGCCAAAGTATTGGAGTTTCAGCTTCAGCATCAGTCCTTCCAATGAATATTCAGGACTGATCTCCTTTAGGATTGACTGGTTTGATCTCCTTGCAATCTGAAGGACTCTCAAGAGTCTTCTCCAACACCACTGTTCAAAAGCATCAATTCTTTGGCCTCTCATTTATTTTTCAGGGCCTCTCATTTATCATTTTTTTAACAATAATAATAAATTGGCAACTGGTTTATACTTCTCACCTTTTAACTTTTAAGGTCAATTAAGTTCAGTTCAGTCACTCAGTCCTGTCTAACTTTGTGACCCCATGGACTGCAGCACGCCAGGCCTCCCAGTCCATCACTAACTCCCTAAGTTTACTCAAATTCATACCCATCAAGTTGGTGATCCTTCCAACCATCTTGTCCTCTATCATCCCCTTCTCCTTCCATCTTCAATCTTTCCCAGCATCAGGGTCTTTTCAAATGAATCAGTTTTTCCCATCAGGTGGCCAAAGGATTGGAGTTTCAACTTCAGCATCACTCCTTCCAATGAGTATTCAGGACTGATTTCCTTTAGGATGGACTGGTTGGATTTCCTTGCAGTCCAAGGGACTCACAAGAGTCTTCTCCAACACCACAGTTCAAAAGCATCAATTCTTCAGTGCTCAGCTTTCTCTAAAGTCCAACTCTCATATCCATACATGACTACTGGATTGACTAGACGGACCTTTGTTGGCAAAGTAGTGTCTGTTTCTTAATATGCAGTCTAGGTAGGTCAGACTTTTCTTTCAAGGAGCAAATGTCTTTTAATTTCATGGCTGCAGTCACCATTTGCAGTGATTTTTCAGCTCAAAAAATGTCTTTTGATTTCATGGCTGCAGTCATCATCTGCAGTGATTTTGGAACCCCCCAAAATAGTCTCTCACTGTTTCCACTGTTTCGCCATCTATTTGCCATGAAGTGATAGGACCAGATGCCATGATCTTAGTTTTCTGAATGTTGTGCTTTAAGCCAACTTTTTCATTCTCCTCTTTCACTTTCATCAAGAGGCTCTTTAGTTCTTCTTTGCTTTCTGCCATAAGAGTGGTGTCATCTGTATATCTGAGGTTATTGACATTTCTCCCAGCAATCTTGATCCCAGCTTGTGCTTCATCCAGCCCAGTGTTTCTCATGATGTACTCTGCATGTAAGTTAAATAAGCAGGGTGACAATATACAGCCTTGACATACTCCTTTTCCAATTTGGAACCAGCCTGTTGTTCCACGTCCAGTTCTAACTGTTGCTTCCTGACCTTCATACGGGTTTCTCAAGAGGCAGGTCATGTGGTCTGGTATTCCAATCTCTTGAAGAATTTTCCACAGTTTCTTGTGATCCACACAGTCAAAGGCTTTGGCATAGTCAATAAAGCAGAAATAGATGTTTTTCTGGAACTCTTTTGCTTTGCTGATGATCCAACGGATGTTGGCAATTTGATCTCTGGTTCCTCTGCCTTTTCTAAATCCAGCTTGAACATCTGGAAGTTCATGGTTTACATACTGTTGAAGCCTAGCTTGGAGAATTTTGACCATTACTTTGCTAGCGTGTGAGATGAGTGCAACTGTGTGGTAGTTTGAACATTCTTTGGTATTGCCTTTCTTTGGGATTGGAATGAAAACTGACCTTTTTCAGTTCTGTGGCCACTGCTGAGTTTTCCAGATTTGCTGGCATATTGAGTGCAGCACTTTCACAGCATCATCTGTCAGGATTTGATATAGCTCAACTGGAATTCCATCACCTCCACTAGCTTTGTTTGTAGTGATGCTTCCTAAGGTCTTCTTGACTTTGCATTCCAGGATGTCTGGCTCTAGGTGAATGATCACACCATCATGGTTATCTGAGTTATTAAGACCCTTTTTGTATAGTTCTTCTGTGTATTCTTGCCACTTCTTCATATCTTCTGCTTCTGTTAGTTCCATACCATTTCTGTCCTTTATTGATGAAATACTCCCTTTGTATCTAATTTTCTTGAAGAGATCTCTAGTCTTTCCCATTCTGTTGTTTTCCTCTATTTCTTTGCATTGATCACTGCGGAAAGCTTTCTTATCTCTCCTTGCTATTCTTTGGAACTCTGCATTCACATGGGTATATGTTTCCTTTTCTCCTTTGCCTTTTGCTTGTCTTCTATTCACAGCTGTTTTTACGGCTACACAGACAACGTTTTGCATTTCCTTTCCTTGGATCAATTACTATAAGCAAAACTTGCTTCCGTCTCCTTTAAGTAATTGATAAAATCTTGCTCCTCATTTTGTAAAATCCCGTCAGATCCCAGTCTTAAGCAACGCATTCATAAAAATATGCCTCTGGAGGCATTGCCTGAGCAATTCGCTGGCTTTCTTCCCTCTGACATCTTTACTATTAGTTGCTCCCCTTTTGAAAATCAGCCCTCTCAGGCAAGAAACTAGCTCTCTACTGAGGACCAGTTGCATGTATGTACCATCAGCATCACTTTGGGCTACTTACGAGCACACATGAATGAACAGTAAAATGAGACCCAGGCTTAGCAATTCTTCAGGAAATGAATGGGAAACCATGCTCCAGGCAGTTATTGATATTACTAAATGGCCCTTGAAAATTGCCCATTGGAGCTGAAAGCATACCCCATTACTTCTAGGCCTTGCATTTTCCTTAACTCTCGTTTTCTTTCTTTTTTCAGAGAGTAATATATTCTTTTTTATGAATGACAGGCTTTGTAGGCAAGGCAGAAATAAATGGGCTACACCTTGCCACATGATACTTTAAAGAAAGCTAACTTCAAAACCGCATGCCATGTGGATTAATACAAATAGTCAAAGAGGAGTTCTGAGGCTTAAATACTTAAGTAATATGCTTAAGATGGCAGTGTTATTTATTAATCTATAAGATGAATCTGGGCCTGTTCAATCTAACTCACCCACAATGTAATGTCACTGAAATGGAACTGGGATACAAACCTCTTGTTTCTAAACTCCTTCCACAATAGTTGCCTTCATGAGGAGTGAGTAAATGTTATCCAAACAATAATAATAATAAATATAATGTTCAGCTATATTAGACAAGAGAATCAAGCAACAAAACCGACCTACATACAAAGATGTACTGTTTGAAGGATGGCTATTTTTACAAGGTAAGGGGATACTGTGCATTGTTTACATAGGAAAAGAAAGATCAATGTAATGATAGTGATGATTTTTGCAATTAATTTGGTGAAATTTCAACATTTTCCTATTTAATGGGAGGATGCACACCAAATAATTCCTTCCAAATCCCACCACCAGAAGCCTGAGTCTCTAAGCTTTTAGGTTTATTCATTATTCATGTGGCATGTTTGCACAGTATTATTGATTATTCACTGTGTGGCCAAATAGTCAGATGATATTTTGTTCTCAATGAAAACAAATACTTGAAGTACCAAAATTGGATTCTGAAGGGCACATTTAGAGGGCAATTTGACTAGGGAGAGGGTCAAATATGAAGAAATGAAAAGACTTAACTTTAAATGCAGAAGTTTTTCAGTCATTGAGAATACCATGGAACTCAGAATATATCTGGGTGCAAATCTATGGACAGTTACTTTAATTTGCTTTAAAATTACAAAAGGATATGGTACACATG
>SJYQ01104654.1:380499-420935 GCA_006410935.1 Redunca redunca | reverse complement strand
TAATGTATATTTTCTTACTTTTTATAAAACCCAAACTTAAAACATCTTAAGTAGTTGTGAGCTTGATCTATTTTTGACAACAGAATATGAACTGTATAGTAAGAACAACTTCCTTTTCTCATAAAGGTTTTCTATACAACATAAATATCTAAATGATGCTGAAATAAGTTTAGATAACTCTTCCTAAACAATTTTATAAATAGAAGAAAATGTGGATTCCTCTTGAAATGAAATACATAATTATATTTTTTATTAGTTGAATTTTGCGAAATGATAAGATGTACTCCGCAGAAATATTATGCTTGGTTCCAGAGCAAAAAATAATGAGGATTTCTTCCTTACACACACATACACCCACACATGCATTTTATACACACACACACACATTTATATCATAGAAAATAAGATTGGCATATTCCTTGATTTATTAGTGATATCACTGATTTGTATGTTTAAAAAGACAATCTGTTCCAAGCTCAGTAACTCTGAACCTAACTCTGAACTAAACTGAAGCAGAACAATTAAACTTTTCTGGCACTAGAGGTCACTAAAACCAGATTACAGACTGAGTGCCTGCATATCTGCTAAATGTACAGAGGGAGCATAATTAATCTGCAATCTAATATGCAGTGAAATAACCTCTATTTTCAGGAATATCCAAATTAGAACAAAAAGCATTGCAAAATTCAAACTTAAAACAGGGAAAGAATCAAAAAACTGTAGGGTTTTCAAATCAAATTAATAAAAAAGAAAATTAATGTTTTCCCTATGTATGTATGGAGAAGGAAATGGCACCCCATTCCAGTATTCTCGCCTGGAAAATCCCATGGACGGAGGAGCTTGGTGGGCTACAGTCCATGGTTCGCAGAGTCGGACACGACTGAGTGACTTCACTTTCACTTCACTTTCCCTATGTATAACAGCTGTATATCTTCATTCAAAATGAAGCCACTGGACCTTGACTTTCGCTGTCTTATTTGTTTTTCATGTGAAGACCACACAGGAGCAAAGTGTTAAAGGAGCAAATTATTTGTGATCCCTTTTTTTGTACCCCTGGGAACAAACATGTTAATTGGGTTGTTGCCCTCTAGCATGACACAGCTGCACCATTACTTGATTTTGAGGAAACAGTGGCTTAGCCTGTTCAAGTAGGAATGTTTCTCCTTACGAATATCACTCCTGTGGGTGCCAGGTTTCACGGCGCTAATGCTGGAAACACCTGTACCTAGTTTCTGGCTCTTCAGAATTCATGACCTGCCTCACAGTTCCCTAAATGGCATACTAGCTTCTTTAAATACTAAGTGGACATCAGAGATATAAGTCTTTGTCCTTTATGTTCTAAGTGCCTCAGGGAAGGCCATGGACCTCTTTCAGCATCAGATACCCTAAGTCTTAAATAAGATAATTGGACTATGTAGCTTCAAATATCATAAATCTAATGTTCTCCCAAGAAGAAGAATTCCATGATTGAGTTCTAAGAAATAATTTTCACACTGATAACAATTGGTCCATCCCAGCTTATTCTCCATGCAAAGATATTGGCCTATCTGAAATTTTATGACATTTTCTAATATTTCATATATTGGGGAAAGAATTTTTTAAAAATCTTATGTTATGCCATTAAAGTCTATTAGTGATTTCTTTAAAGAGACAAAGGAAAAATAATTGAAACATCGTATTTTGCTTCAAAATCCAGAATAATATTTGAGATGCTTGAGAAAGGGAATCAGCAATCACTTTGTCACCAGTACCCAGCTCATGGGAAGCACTCAGACAGCAGATGTCTGATGGATTCACCAAATTAAGAGTCAGCTTGTTTATTAAAGGCCCGATGAGGTCCATAGTCCAGGGATTCTGAAGAAGTCAGTTCATGAAATTGTTTTGTTCTAAGTCAAAATCTACCTATAAATGAGCCCCCAGCTTTTGCATGGAAGAAATGAGCTTTGGTCATCCTTGTGGTAGGAAAATGTCCACCACAGGGAGAAAAGCAGAATGTAGTGAAAAGGAGACTGTCATGATTTCTTCTCTCTCCTTTTCTTTCTGCCTCTTACATTTTATGTGCTAGTACACAAATCAAATTAAAAAAAAAAACTTTTTAAATGCAAATTTTGAATTAAAGTAACTGACCCCAAATTCTAACATTGAGAAATAGTTATTTAATAGCCTTGCCTTTCCTATAGCAATATGGAGAAAATGAAATAATGGGTGGAAATTTCAAGAAAGATTAAAAAGACAGTGATTCAAATTCAAATGTTACTAAATTGACCGGTAGCTATAATCTTCCCATAGAGTATTTACATCTTCTCAAAAGGAAAAGTGTATAAGGAGATATTATAATCAGGTAAGTCAGCTGAACCTCTTTCTTTCCATATGCTCCCCTTCCTCTAGACATTCAACAAAACTATTAAGGGCCAGACATGTGCCAGGGACCACGTTAGGCTCAGGGAATTCAATGATGAGAAAAACAGACATTGTCCTGCACTCACAGAGGTTACCATAAATGAGAAGGAGAGAAGACTGTCAGTCAAGTAAATAAGCAATAATGATGAAATGAGATTCATGCTAGGATAAGAAAGTATATAGAGATTCCAGACCATGGATGTCTCTTCCCTTTTCTGTCAATCTGTCATCAGAAGTTACTCAATAAATATGCATTGAAATATACATGTTGAGCAACTGAGAGTGAATGAAAACAGTCATCCTTGAAAAAGAAAGGAAAGTAGACAGTTTAAATACTTGCTAAAATGTTGATAGCTTCACAGATGGCTAAGGACCTTGATAACACTGAAGAATAGGTAAGGCCCTATTACAAGATACTCAACCACTGGTCTCTACTCACAAGAACTAAAATCTCTACAACTCTTTGTGCGTTGTGGAAAGACAGAGAAAGTGCTCAAGACAGATGAGAAGATCAGGTACAGGAAAACAAAATTTGCTGCAGCCCAAGCTGTGCAGCAGTGAGGTGGCTTTATCCATAGAAAGTGAAAGTGTTATTTGCTCAGTCGGGTTTGACTCTTTGTGACCTAACGGATTGTTAGCCCACCAGGCCCCTCAGGCAAGGATCCTGGAGTGGGTTGCCATTTCCTTCTCTAGGGGATCTGCCCGACCTTGGGATCGAACCCAGGTCTCCTGCATTGCAGGCAGATTACCGACTGAGCCACCAGGGAAGACAGTTTTGCCCTTAAGTTCTCCAAAAATATACATTTTTTATTTCACTATTTTCATGTGAGAGAATCACAGGCAAAAGGTACCCCACTTTGGGAAAATAGGTATATAGGTACATGCAGAGGATATCTTGAATAAAGGCATTTTTTTTTTCCTTTTTTGGTCTAGGACAGAAAATAGGACAGGGAGAATCTCATGAAATCATATGGGGATTTGTTGGAAATTTGTGACCCATTATGAGTTGCTTTCATTAAGTCTTGGCCGTAACTGCTTGCTCTGATAAGCTGGCAAAACAAGTGACTTCCACGTGTAGGAGAGTTCATAAATTCAAGGTACTGGATGCATGATTACTTTATTTTAAAATCCTGATTTATCTCTTGCTGACAACTAGCCCCACAGTTCCTTCTGGCTTCTTGCAACATTAGAGAGCAATCATGAATGTCAAATTTTGATGGGCACCCGGAGGACCCTTCACAGTCCACAGTCCACGTGGGTCTTTCTGACATGACTGACTGTGGCATGGAGCCATTCCCCACATAAAGGTTAATTGCTTCAGCAATTATCTATTACTGAATGGTTGACTGTGACTCCACAGTTTTGACTCCTACTTAAGCAAACAATTCTTGTGTTAGGTTAATTTATTCCCTCCCTCTCTTTTATCTTATGTGTGTATGTGTGTATATATATATATATGTGTGTGTGTGTGTGTGTGTGTGTGTGTATTATCTTTTACATGAAAGGAAAATGTTTCTTTTTGCCAACCTAAGTGAGATTCAAGCAAGGTCTTCATAAATCATAAAGAACAGGCTAGATGGATGAAAGAATTTATGTGATAATTTTCCTTCATCAGTAACTCAGAGAAAATATTCTTATGGCAAGGTTACGAATCAATGTGGTCAAGGAAACAAGGAGGGAAATGTTGTATGGCTTGTTGTCAGCTCTCTCCATTAATGCAGACATCACTCTGAGGGAGTCAACACTATAAGGTTATTTTCCCAACTTAATTGTCTTAAAAGTGTTATTGAGTTGGACTAGATCCTCATGAAATGCAAGAAGTTAAGAGAAACTAGTGAACTGCATACAAATCATTTTTAGCTCATTTAGAAATGCCAGAGGATAAGCACAGGGACAATCTTACTTTTGAAAAGAGAAAAGAGATCTTTTACTCAAGATCGCTCTTGATGAAATACCCAAGGGCCAAGGTTAGAATTTTTCAACTTGTTTTTGCAGAAACAAAACAAAACAAAATGTCTCCGTGTTCTCTTGAAGTAACTCTTTGGTAGCTAGAAAAGGAATTTTAATTTACTGTTTTCACATGAAGTGGCTCTGAGCTAGATGAAGCATCTGTTGAGAACACAAGAATATTACATTTATAAAGAGTGAATACAATAAAGCTTTAGATTTAGACAGTGTTAAGTATTTTGCATGCAGGCAATCTATACCTGCACGTGGAAGAGGAAATAAAACTTAATTCCACTCACATTCACACAAGAGAAAAGATAAGACAGGAACAGCAGAACCCAGTTCCCCCATCATTAAATATACGATATATTATCTTTGAAATACACTGTGCTTTAAAACTTAAAAATGGCAGCCAGTAAATCTGTTACATAACATCAATTAGTTCACAAAGCTAAATGAATCAATCAGTTTTATCAGAATTCAGGAAAAGCAACATCTGGAACATCTAGCTACCTTTCAGCAAATTAGAAAAAAACCTGTTGTTTTTTTTTTTAATATTTTAATATGTAGTTATCACTGGAAAAGTACATAGCATGGCATTATTAACTATAACATATTTCCATAATTCATATAGTTGGTATCTCACTTCAGTTTAGTCACTCAGTCGTGTCAGACTCTTTGCGACCCCATGGACTGCAGTGCGCCAGGCCTTCCTGTCCATCACCAACTCCCGGAGTTTACTCAGACTCATGCCTATTGAGTTAGTGATGCAATACAACCATCTTATCCTCTGTTGTCCGCTTCTCCTCCTGCCCTCAATCTTTCCCAGCATCAGGGTCTTTTCAAATGAGTCACCTCTATGCATCAGATGGCCAAAGTATTGGAGTTTCAGCTTCAACATCAGTCCTTCCAATGAATATTCAGGACTGATTTCCTTTAGGATGGACTGGTTGGATCTCCTTGCAGTCCAGAGACTCTGAAGAGTCTTCTCCAACACCACAGTTCAAAAGCATCAGTTATTCGTCACTCAGCTTTCTTTATAGTCCAACTCTCACATCCATACATGACTACTGGAAAAACCATAGCCTTGACTAGACAGAACTTTGTTGGCTAAGTAATGTCTCTGCTTTCTTATATGCTGTCTAGGTTGGTCAGACTTTCCTTCCAAGGAGTAAGTGTCTTTTAACTTCATGGCTGTAGTCACCATCTGCCATGACTTTGGAGCCCAAAATAATAAAGTCTGGCACTGTTTCCACTGTTTCTCCATCTATTTGCCATGAAGTGATGGGACTGGATGCCATGATCTTAGTTGGGATCTGGTTCCTCCCAAATTCCTTCTCCCACTTGCTGTCCTGTGGTAGGTCAACTATCAACTTTTGCTCATAGCTTTGCTATTTTGACATAGTTAAGAATGCAGGGACCTCCCTGGTGGTAGATGGTGTGGATTTGATCCCTGGCTGGGGAGCTAAGATCTCCCATGCTTCCTGGCCAGAAAATTGAAACATAAAACAGAAGCAATATTGTAACAAATTCAATAAAGGCTTTAAACATGGTCCACATTTTTTAAAAAAAGACTTGAAAGAAAGAAAGCAAAACATCTTGGGCTACTGATTAGTTCATATATTACAAAGCAAGGGCCTTCCCCTGAGGAGGTTTTCTTCATTATTTAAAAAATATGAATCACTTTCTCTGAAAGGATAGAGCACCAGTTAGTTTCAAGATACTAAGTGACTATATAAACCAGAGCGTCTTCACTGTGCCACCACACACATGGTTAAAGTGAAAAATGAAAGTGTCAGTCACTCAATCATGTCCAGCTCTTTGCAACCCCACGGACTGTAGCCCGCCAGGCTCCTCTGTCCCTGGGATTCTCCAGGCAAGAATACTGGAGAGGGTAGCCATTCCCTTCTCTAGGGGATCTTCCTGACCCTGGGATCAAAGCTGGGTCTTCCACATTGCAGGAGATTCTTTACCATCTGAGCCACCAGAGAAGACCAAGGAGTGTACAGTATCATCAGTTAAAGTCACCCACGTGGACTTTAGAATACCTTTCAGAACTGCTGAACGGAGGCCACTGCTTCTCCTCACTGCTCGTTCTTAAATTTCATAGGAAGATGTTTCTAACGTACATATTGTTTTCACTCCACAACATGCTTTCAACACTGCAAATCTACCTGGCAGCAGGATGAAGTAACGCTTTAACTTAATGCTGATTCACAGTGTGGAAACACTGTATTACTATATTATTTTTACCTTTGCCCAGCTCCTCTCTCTGATGCATTAGTTGCATGGGAAATTCAAGCAAAATATGTCTTTACTGTTCTTGTTTTTTTCTCTAAAACCATGAAAACCGGAAAATAAAACCTCTTATGTCAGCTAATCTCAGACTCATAACTTCCAACTCCTTGTTTTGTTCCATATGCATAGCTTAATTCTGATGGAATATTATGGAAAGTGGTCTTAAATGATTCATAGGCTTTTGTGAAAGAAAGTAAACTTGGGTGTTTTGATAAATGTGATCAATATAAATTCAAGGGAAACATTTGTTACAAAGAAAAAGTGACTGTTGCCACTGAAGTCAAGGAACTCGGTAGCCCTGCTGTCCTCTGCATTGTTCAAATCCAGAATGTGAGGTAATGTCAGTTTGGGTATCATGTGCTAAGTTCAATATTGTATGCATTTTAACTGACACTTAAGATGGAAAGTCGATTTGTGAGTGACTGTCTTTGAACTGCTGCAATCAAGAGCTTACAGGCCAAGAAGTAAAGTTTATAAGAAGGTGGATTTTTATTTATTTTTATACTAGAAATAAATATCTAGAAATTGGAATTGTTTAGCATTATGTGCCTACTCCCTACAGAGCAAAGTGATGAAAAGAAAGCTAAAAGATATCAGCAATGTGAAAGAGGGAGACAGGTGCATCTCCTAAGGTCCTGTCCGGCTCTTGAGTATGAGTGAGTGAAAGTTGTTCAGTCATGTCTGATTCTTTGTGACCCCATGAACTAACTATACAGTCCATGGAATTCTCTAGGCCAGAATACTGGAGTGGGTAGCCTTTCCCTTCTCCAGGGGATCTTTCCAACCCAGGGATTGAACCCAGGTCTCCCGCACTGCAGGCGGATTCTTTACCAGCTGAGCCACAAGGGAAGCCCTTCCCAGCTCTCCAGTCTATATATTTCTCATTAGCATATTGAGCTCAGCTTTCGTTCTCTTCTCTTGGTGCCTTCAGCTCTTTCTTTCTTCCAGCTCTGTCACAGGCCATCTGCTCTCTCGTGTTGCTCCGATTACTAGTTACAGATGACTACTGTTTTTTGGTAATCACTGGATATAATTTACAAACTGTGTATGTTTCTTCCTACCTCTACTCTTCCTTATCCTGTGTACTGAGCCATTTAACCAATAATGAGGCATATGAACAGAGAGAAGGGCTCCAAGCAGTTGCTGGAATTTTCAAATACGATCTTATTATCACTACATGTGGGCTTCCCTGGTGGCTCAGTGGTAAAGAATCTTCTACTGACGCAGGACACATGGGTTCCATCCCTGGGTTGGGAAGATCCCCTGGAAAAGGAAATGGCAAACCGTTCCTATATTCTTACCTGGGAAATCCCAGCGACAGAGGAGCATGACTTAGCAACTAAACCAACAACAACACTAAACAGTCATTATATGTATGTGACGTCATGTTGAGCGGTAGATTAGTTGCTATTTCTTTGAAAGTGAAGAAAATCAGTAGGGAATTAACAGTAACAAATATATTTTCAAAAATCTAATTTTAAGGTAATAGCAATTAGATTTCAATATGCATACTTGTCTATATAGTAACAGTTATAAAATGGCTAATCTAGANTGGAATTTTCAAATACGATCTTATTATCACTACATGTGGGCTTCCCTGGTGGCTCAGTGGTAAAGAATCTTCTACTGACGCAGGACACATGGGTTCCATCCCTGGGTTGGGAAGATCCCCTGGAAAAGGAAATGGCAAACCGTTCCTATATTCTTACCTGGGAAATCCCAGCGACAGAGGAGCATGACTTAGCAACTAAACCAACAACAACACTAAACAGTCATTATATGTATGTGACGTCATGTTGAGCGGTAGATTAGTTGCTATTTCTTTGAAAGTGAAGAAAATCAGTAGGGAATTAACAGTAACAAATATATTTTCAAAAATCTAATTTTAAGGTAATAGCAATTAGATTTCAATATGCATACTTGTCTATATAGTAACAGTTATAAAATGGCTAATCTAGAAATGACCTTAGAAGGTTTTTATTTCAGCTCTATCATTTTATACACGAGGATACTGAGACCCATGCAGGAGTGTGACCTTACTGTATATATTGGTAGAGTTAGAAACAAAGGTGGCTCCAGAGCCCACTTAGTTCTCTTAATCCCTGTCCTGTTATGGTCTGTGTTGGAAAAACATAAATTGAAAATGCTCTGACAGAAGCTGGACAACCAGATACCAGGTTCTTATAGGACTATAGAAGGAATAGAAGGTTAGAAGGTTAGACTCTTAGAGAGTCTCCAAGGTGTGATTTCCAATACCAAGATTTTATTCATTTTGCATTTGGAAATAAATTGTGACAAAGAGGAAGGAAGAGATGAAGAAGTTCCATAAAGGTAGCATGTTGAAATTTTTGAAACTCTTTGTCCATTATAAGAGCAAAATAAAATCATTAATTTTCCATCTCTGCATTTGGCAATGTCCTGTTTAGAAAAACGAACCATCAACCCTTTCTATACTCCATTATTTCTTAAAATTTTGCATGCTATTAGACAATTGGTAAAGTAAGAGACATGAAGTGGACTCTATATTTCATTGGCATCATATTATGGCTGCAAGAATATAGGTTGCCAAATAGCACTGCCATTCAATTGATGAAGCAAAGAAAGAGAGGTCTGCATATAAAAATAGCACCTTGCAGGCATTCAGAGAAATTAGTACAAAAGGAAAAAGAAAAAATCTCCTGCTCTAAAAAAAAAGATTAAAACTATTTACACTACAAATGAAAACCTCAATGCCACTTCTTATTTGGCAACATTAGGAACATTTTCAATTAAATTTAAATTCAAATGTGATTGCCAAACATTTTTAAATACCAAGGCTGAAATACCTCAAAGGGAATTTGAGTATTTTTACAGTAATATTTAGGCATGCTATAGATTTTTGAATGTTGAAGTGGGGGAGAATTGATCATTTCCTCCTTGATTCCCTAATTTCTCTAGTTGCCTCCTATATCACTAATGCCTAAAACTCCAATTTGCAAGCCAGATTCTACAACTTTCATTCAACGGCATTAATGAATGAAATATTTCACTTATGAATCACGCAGTGACTCTTCAATGGGGGGTTAGAAGGACCACACAATCCAGGTGACTCTGATTCAACTGTGAAAACAGATGAAGCAACTGCTTATAATTTGTATCAAGAAATGTAACAAATAACTAGAGGCAGAGAAGTAGCAGTTACTTTGAATTCTGGCACACAAAAATAAAATGTGTGATGGGAAACTCTTCATCTTTCCCACCATGAAAAATTTCTTCCTTGTATGAAAGCCATCCTAGCAGTATGGGAGTGAAATAAGATCAGTGAACAGTAAGAGTCCATTCTTCTCCCTGACACCTCAAGAAGTATAAGGTAAGAACAATTCAACCTAAGATGTTCAACTTAAGATCTGTTGGCAGACAATGTTATTACATACAGAAATAAACATATATGTTGTTCACGTACCAAATAATAACACATATTTAAATACTTTGCCTTTAATTGGACAGTTGCTAAAATGTGGTATACATAAAGGATAAGATGGTTGGATGGCATCACTGACTCAGTGGACATGAGTTTGAGCAAGATCTGGGAGATGGTGAAGGACAAGGAAGCCTGCAATGCTGCAGTCCACGGGGTCTCAAAGAGTGGAACATGACTAGCGACTGCAGAACAACATAAAGCACGATGGAAACACAAACCCCAGGGCAAAGACTCTCCCTAGATGGCACGGTGAAATCTGCACAGAGAAAGTAACATTTGAACTGGGTGTGGATAAATGGGATTTCATAAGGCAGAAAAGAGAGCAAAGGGCATTCCAGGTAGAGGGAACCATAGGTACAGAATCAGCGTGAAGAAGGAAGTATTATTTAAAAAATGCATTCTCTTTCACTTCTCAGAGACAACTCTTGTTTCCAGTTTCTTGTAGGAGGAGACTGGTGTTTCTTCCTATTTTTGCTTATCAAGTACAAATTTGTACAAGTTTATCAAGGACCTATTGCGAGTGTGTGCATGCTAAGTTGCTTCAGTCATGTCTGACTCCGTGCGACCCCCTAGATTACAGCCAGCCAGCCTCCTCCGACAATGGGATTCTCCAGGCAAGGATACTGGAGTGGGTTGCCGTGCCCTCCTCCAGGGAATCTTCCCAACCCAGGGATGTTAGATTTGAAAAAGACAAGAGAAAAGTTGGGCATGCATGTCCCATCAAGCCATTTAAACACAGAGAGAAGGTGTGGTGTAACAGACAGGCTATAGGCTTTGGAGTTAGACTTCAGATTGAGTTCTAGTTCAGCTTCTTCCTGGCAGTGTGACGTGTGTTGCTAATTTCAACTAGAAGACTCAACTTCCTCAGCAACACAACAGGCATCCCAAAACTTAACATTTCAGGTCATTGTAGAGATAAGAGTAAAATGGTTTTATGTTTGGCACAGAGTTGATACTCAAAGACTAACAAAAACAGAACAACATCAAAAGCTGCCCCTAGTTTTAATTGTTCTCAGGAAAGACCTGAATAGAAGCATAAGATAATGTATCATTTAGAGCCAAAATGATTGGTAGCTATACAAAAGCCTAGCTCCTGTAGATTGGGGCAGTCATTGAAGAGTCACTGAAGGGGCATAAAATGTATTATGCTTTACATAAATGATATTTTGGAGATGTATGAAAAAAAAGAAAGAAAATTCCTTTTAGGATAAAATGTATGTTTTACAGTTCCTTTTAGAAGGATAGTCTAATGTCTCTAGAATTGCTTTATGTACTGTGGCTCAGAGAGTCAGGGGAAAACAGTTTTGTGTTAATGGGTAATGATATACACTGGATAAAATGCATCATATTATGAAGAAATTTGAAAACTAGTGTAAAGATCCTGGATATTAATTCAAGGACAGCAGGGCATAACTGAAGGTTTCAAGACATATACCTATCCTGAAGGCATGATGAGGACCACATAAGACAGGAGAATGCATGACTAGATGATTCTTTTCCCAAGATCCCCCATCAGCTCAGAATGACCACCCCTCACCTCTCTATCTGAAATAGGCTCTCCCTTTCTACACTAGTATACAGTGCAGAAATTACCTTGCATATTGACTTATTAATTTTAAACTGTTTCCCATTCACACTAGACTTTTAGCTTCATGAGAAGAGAGACACCGGTATTTTGAGTTAATGCAATATTTCCAGCCCTTGGAAATATCGGAACAGAATCTGACACATTGCAAGCTCTCATTCCCTCTTTCCTCTCCCCTCATATTTTCTCTCACTGTTCCTTTCTCTCCCTTCCCCATTCCCAAATGCAGAGGCACATGGGGTAAAATTTACATATTTGCCTGGTAGGAGAAAAGTCAGAAACTCTTGTAATAGTACAATTATGAGCTGGTGATGGGTATGGTAAGGAAGGAGCAGATAAGACATGTTCAAACTATCTCTGAAGACCTGGAATTTGTCAGAAATAATTCTTCACGACAGAGAGACATGAAATTCATATAATTCAATGTGTATCTAAATTTGTCAAATCATGACCTCTGTCGCAGGTTCATTTATCTGCACTGAAATAGGCTACTTTCTATCTCTCACAAGAGTTCACCAATGCCAGCTCTCTGGTCACTCAGATGTCATGCTTCTGCAAGATATCTTCCTCCAGATAATCACACCTTTCAAGGCCTGCTGTGAAAATAAATATACACCAGCTAATATTAAATGACAATCCATTTTTCTACTTGGCATTATAGGGTGGAGTTGTCACATCATCTTTTCTATCAGGGAAGTTACGGTGTAACTGAGTCTTTTTTTTCCTGTTAAAACTATTAATAAAAATGCTCCTACAAGAAAAAAATAACTGCACTTTAGTCTGTTTTAACTGTTATAAGACCTTAGGGGCTGACAGAAGGGAAAGAACAAGGGGAAGGAATTCATCAGATAAAAGTTCAAAGAATAGGGACCATTCTGTTCCTGGATGATTTATTGTTAAATCCCTGGAAGCCTGCAGTTTTTCTAGGACATAAATACTACTTGAGTATATTTTCCATTGAACAGTTACTATATTAATAAATTGAAGAACAAAGAAAGCAATCACTTGTCCACGGTGTAGGTAATCTAATCTCTTAATTATACCAAACAGGGAGCGTGATCTGGAGAGAGGGAAGACAAATTAACACACTCCTTGATCCTTTTCTTTTGGTGTCAACTCTTAGAAGACTGTTGAGAGTTCCTTGGACTGCAAGAAGATCAAACCAGTCAATCCTAAAGGAAATCAACCCTGAATATCCATTGAAAGGGCTGATGCTGAAGCTGAAGCTCCAATACTTTGGCCACCTGATGCAAAGAACCGACTCACTGGAAAAGACTCTAATGGTGGGGTAGTTGGAGAGCAGGAGGAGAATGGCAGTGACAGAGGATGAGATGGTAGGAGGGCATCACCAATTCAAAGGACATGAGTGAGCGAACTCTGGGAGATAGTGAAGGACAGGAAACCTGGTGTGCTGTAATCCACGGGGTTGCAAAGAGCCACACAACTTAGATGCTGAACATGAACAGCAGCCTATATAGGGCTTCCCAGGTGTCTCAGTCATAAAGAAGCTGCCTGTCAATGCCCAAGACACAAGAGACACGGGTTCGAGCCCTGGGTCAGGAAGACTCCCTGGATTAGGAAATGGCAACCCACTCCAGTATTCTTGCCTGGACCATCCCATGGATGGAGGACTCCGGTGGGCTACAGTCTATGGTGTCGCAAAGAGTTGAACATGACTGAACAATTGAGCACACACTCACACTGCCTACATATCCCTAAATCCACATTATTCAGTGTCTGTCTTTACTTTCCTATCCTGGAGCCTAAGATGATCCATGAGGTTTGAGCCAGGATCTCTTAAGAATCATATATAAATGTGTAAGAACAGCTGAAGAAACATAGGAAAGTGTGGAAATACTTCTAAGTGTGATGGAAAAAGAAAATAAGGCTGGTAAAGAAGAACACTGACAGGGTAGCCTGGAGCAATACTCAGAAAAAAACCAAAATTCTCCTCTTACACTTTAAGAAATTGGGACATTTTTTACTTTTCTCCCTCATTTTACAGCCAGACTGCTATGATTAGTGATGTATGTATGTATGATACTTGTAAAAAGCAGTAAGCAATAACCCTCCAAAAAAGAGGAAGTTCTATGGGTAACATCTTTTGTATGTAATTAAAATCCACCCTTACTTCATCACCATACAGGGATGCTATCTTGAATAGCTGTGCAAATTAAGTGTTGGACCCAGGCAGATACAGAAGTTGACACTCACTTGTGCAAGAAGGGAGAGGGGTCAGAAGTTGAAAGAAAAAGTACAGCATCATTTCCCCCCCTCCCCGCCCCAGGAAAATGTCTGAGTTTAACGCAGTAAGTAGGAAGGGACCTGTTGTCCTTGAGTCACTAAGTACTATCTGACTCTTTTGTGACCGAATGGACTGTAGTCCATCGGTCTCCTCTGTCCATGGGATTCTCCAGGCAAGGATACCAGAGTGGGTAGCCATTTCCTTCTCCAGGGGATCTTCTGGATTCAGAGATCAAACCCGCATCTCCTGCACTGGCAGGCTGATTCTTACCACTGAGCCACCCAGGAAGTCCCGAGAAGTGATTTAGCATAAGACAAAAATGAGCAACTTAACCTCCACTCGGGAAACTTCTATGGTGTTACGTTGTAGGCGGTAGTGGGGTTCATTTACGTTTTCTGCATACTGATATGTATACTCACACCAGCTTCTACACACTCTTCAAAAGGTTCTGTATAGATGAAATTCTGTGGCCTCTTGTGGAATAAATCTTTCATATATTTGCTAAATGAAGAGAAGAATTAAGAGGAAAACCTATTTCTTTAAAGAGAAAAATTGTTTTTGACTGCCCTATCACAAATATTTATGTCAAAAAGAGCTAGAGCAATAAATGACTCTGCAAAATGCTTGCATTCCAGCTGTGAGAAGGGGGAAAAAGTGCCTTTTATCTGGTAGTTCTTCAGTAACCTGCTCCACATTTAGGATATGTTCCTACAACTATTTTTCTTAACACTAGTGGAAGGCATTCATAAGGCAACTACACATTTAAATAATGTCGATAACATTGCAACCTCTCTTAATCACTATGTAATTATTTCCATAAATACTTCTATCATTGCCAATATAGACAGAACTCAAAAAATATCAGTTTCAAAGTTGTCATATGTTGTACTTTACACTGTGACAGCATAGTCATGCTTGACTCTTTAAAATATTGCCCCTTTACCTCAACATAAAAGTCATGTTCTCCTTGGCTTGACAGATGTTTTAGGCAATAAACACTAACCTAAATTCACTACCCATAGGTATGGCCATTCAGATAAATTATATGAACTAAAACATATTTTGTAGACCTGGACCTGATGGACTATATCTGAAGTCATCTAGCAGGGAATAAGAACCAGAAGGAAATTCATATAAAAATGAAAAGACATCAAAGCTACCGAAGACTGAGGTTTCTTTAAGACCGAATCTAGCTATACATGGTACCATTCAAGTGAAACTATCTCATAGTTAAATCTCATTAGAAGTGTGAAAGTCGCTCAGTCGTGTCCGACTCTTTGCAACCCCATACAGTTTGTGAAATTCTCCAGGCCAGAATACTGGAGTGGGTAGCCTTTCCTTTCTCCAGGGTATCTTCCTAACCCAGGGATCCAACCCAGGTCTCTGGCACTGCAGGAGGATTCTTTACTAACTGAGCTATCAGGGAAGCCCTAAATCTCATTACAAGGTCAGTAACTAAACCTCCTCACGTGAGGTTCAAAAGTGAAATCTATGGCCATTCTACAGAGAATAGTGCCAGTGAGACTTTGGCTTATGTGCACAAGATTTACCATATTTTTTCAAGGAAATGAGTCTACTGGTCAGCACACTGTTCTGATATTAGCAAGAGCCTGGTGACCAATTTGGTAAAAATACCTAGATCAATAGTTTTGGGACTTCTTATACTTTTCCAGACACGCAGAATTAGGAAAGCTAATAGGCACTGGAGCATTTGGTAGTTGAGAGTGAACCACAAGGATAAAATATTGTTTAGGGGTTTCCTAAGTGGCAATAGTGGCAAAGAACATGCCTGCCGATGCAGGATACATAAGAGATGCGACTTCAGTCACTGGGTCAGGAAGATCTCCTGAAGAAGAGCATGGCAACCCACCCATTATTCATTCCTGGAAAATCTCATGGACAGAGGAGCCTGGCAGGCTACAGTCCATAGGGTCGTAGAGAGTCAGATAAGACCAAAACAACTTAGCACGCATGTATAATATGCAACACAGAATTGAATTCCTTGATAAAAAAGCTTTTTAAGGTGAAATATTTTTACAGTCAAGAAAAACAAGACCAGGAGCTGACTGTGGCTCAGATTATGAACTCCTTATTGCCAAATTCAGACTTAAATTGAAGAAAGTGGGGAAAACCACTAGACCATTCAGGTATGACCTAAATCAAATCCCTTATGATTATACAGTAGAAATGAGAAATAGATTTAAGGGACTAGATCTGATAGATAGAGTGCCTGATAAGGTTCATGACATTGTATAGGAGACAGGGATCAAGACCATCCCCATGGAAAAGAAATGCAAAAAAGCAAAATGGCTGTTTGAGGAGGCTTTACAAATAGCTGTGAAAAGAAGAGAGCGAAAAGCAAAGGAGAAAAGGAAAGATATACCCACTTGAATGCAGAGTTCCAAAAAATAGCAAGAAGAGATAAGAAAGCCTTCCTCGGTGATCAATGCAAAGAAATAGAGGAAAAGAACAGAATGGGAAAGACTAGAGATCTCTTCAAGAAAATTAGAGATACCAAGGGGATATTTCATGCAAAGATGGGCTCAATAAAGGATGGAAATGGTATGGACCTAACAGAAGCAGAAGATATTAAGAAGAGGTGGCAAGAATACACAGAAGAGCTGTACAGAAAAGATCTTCATGACCAAGATAATTATGATGGTGTGATCACTCACCTAGAGCCAGACATCCTGGAATGTGAAGTCTGATGGGCCTTAGAAAGCATCACTATGAACAAAGCTAGTGGAGGTGATGGAATTCCAGTTGAGCTGTTTCAAAGTCTGAAAGATGATGCTGTGAAAGTGCTGCACTCAATATGCCAGCAAATTTGGAAAACTCAGCAGTGGTCACAGGACTGGAAAAGGTCCGTTTTCATTCCAATCCCAAAGAAAGGGAATGCCAAAGACTGCTCAAACTACCGCACAATTGTACTCATCTCACATGTTAGTAAAGTAATGGTCAAAATTCTCCAAGCCAGGCTTTAGCAATNAAAGTAATGCTCAAAACTCTCCAAGCCAGACTTCAGCAATACGTGAACCATGAATTCCCTGATGTTCAAGCTGGTTTTAGAAAAGGCAGAGGAACCAGAGATCAAATTGCCAACATCCACTGGATCATCAAAACAGCAAGAGAGTACCAGAAAAACATCTATTTCTGCTTTATTGACTATGTCAAAGCCTTTGAATGTGTGGATCACAATAAACTGTGGAAAATTCTGAAAGAGATGGGGATACCAGACTACCTGACCTGCCTCTTGAGAAATCTGTATGCAGGTCAGGAAGCAACAGTTAGAACTGGACATGGAACAACAGACTGGTTCCAAATAGGAAAAGGAGTACATCAAGGCTGTATATTGTCACCCTGCTTATTTAACTTCTATGTAGAGTATATCACGAGAAATGCTGGGCTCTAAGAAGCACAAGCTGGAATCAAGATTGCTGGGAGAAATATCAATAACCTCAGATATGCAGATGACACCACCCTTATGGCAGAAAGTGAAGAGGAAATAAAAAGCTTCTTGATGAAAGTGAAAGTGGAGAGTGAAAAAGTTGGCTTAAAGTTCAACATTCAGAAAATGAAGATCATGGCATCTGGTCCCATCACTTCATGGCAAATAGGTGGGGAAACAGTGGAAACAGTGTCAGACTTTATTTTGGGGGGCTCAAACATCACTGCAGATGGTGATTGCAGCCATGAAATTAAAAGACACTTATTCCTTGGAAGGAAAGTTCTGACCAACCTAGACACCATATTAGAAAGCAGAGACATTACTTAGCCAACAAAGTTCTGTCTAGTCAAGGCTGTCATTTTTCTAGTGGTCATGTATGGATGTGAGAGTTGGACTATAAAGAAAGCTGAGCACTGAAGAATTGATGCTTTTGAACTGTGGTGTTGGAGAAGACTCCTGAGAGTCCCTTGGACTGCACGGAGATCCAACCAGTCCATTCTGAAGGAGATCAACCCTGGGATTTCTTTGGTAGGAATGATGCTAAAGCTGAAACTCCAGTACTTTGGCCACCTCATGAAAGAGTTGACTCATTGGAAAAGACTCTGATGCTGGGAGGCATTGGGGGCAGGTGGAGAAGGGGACGACAGAGGATGAGATGGCTGGATGGCATCACTGACTCGATGGACGTGAGTCTGAGTGAACTCCGGGAGTTGGTGATGGACAGGGAGGCCTGGCGTGCTGCAATTCATGGGGTGGCAAAGAGTCGGACACGACTGAGTGACTCAACTCAACTGAACTGAAAGTATTTTTCCTAATTTTCTTCCTCTAATATGTAGTATTACAAACTCAGTAGCTCTTACTAACAGATAAAAAATAAAAATATAAATATCATAGCATATGTCTGTGAAAGTGAAAGTGTTAGTTACTCTGTGGTGTCTGACTCTTCCTGACCCCATGGACTCTAGCCCACCAGGCTTCTCTGTACAGGGGATTCTCCAGGTAAGAATACTAGTGTAAGTAGCTATTCCCTTCTCCAAGGGATCTTCCCTACCCAGGGATAGAACTAGGTCTCCTGAATTGCAGGCATTCTTTACTGTCTGAGACACCAAGGTAGCCCTAGCATATGTCTAACCCTATACAAATGTTTCCATGATGGGTTTGAAACAGCACTGGTAAAACATTTAATTTAGACTTTGTGCTAACTTAAAATATACATTTCCAGCTTTGAAATAGCACCATCTTTTACGTTTTTAATGCTTTTCTTGGTGTTTACGTATTACACTTTGTTAGGAAGGAAATAATACTCTATGGGTCTTTAACTGGGATTCTCTGATCAGAAGAATCACACTGTTTTGATATATGGGAAGAAGAATAGTTTATATTTTGCTATTACCTTGATAAAAAGAAACCATTATCCCACAGTCCCTTATTGTCATAAGCCACAGATTCATATTGAATTTTCAGCTTCCCAGTGACAATTTTCAGCTGAACAATGTCATAAAAAGCAAGCCAAATAACTAAGGCTGTTTTTCCTGAAGTATGCTAAACAATATATCTTCTTCTTACTTAAGAGGGCTCCCTGTTTTGCCCAACTTAAAACCTCTATTTTCATGGCTGGCATTATCTCCACTTCCAGGAAAGATATCCCCAAACTACCAAATATTCTACCCTCCCAGGTCAGGGCTGATTGGAAACAGATATCTATCTGTTGCTAGTCACATTGCATAAATTTGCTAAACCATCATGCAGACATCTAGAACTGATGTCATGGTTAATTTAGAAAGGATAAGGAAATTAAGGGAGGGAAAGAAAGTTATCTGTGAAAGAATGGAAAAACCAAACAGAAAACAAAGAAGAAAACTACACAGTCCCTTAAAATGAAGAGAGGTAAGGAAGAAAATGTGTTCCTTGAAATATTTCAAAGAAAAGAACTTAAATACCAGATATCATACAGATTAAATACATAAGGACTAAATAAATTTAAAAGTACACACACACACACACACAGAAAAAATAATTAAAAACAAAAAACAAGTTAAGCAATTAATAAACAAATATATTCCTTCGTCCCAAAAAACAGCATATACACAGTTGCATTTAAGATATTGTTATTATGTTGTTCAGTCACCAAGTCATGTCTGACTCTTTGGAACCCCATGGAGTGCAGCATAGCAGGCTTCCCTGTTCTTCACTATCTCCCAGAGTTTGCTCAAACTCACGTCCATTGAGTGAGAAATGAGTCTGGCCATCTCATCCTCTGTTGTCCCCTTTTCCTCCTGCCCTTAATCTTTCCCAGCATCTGGGGCTTTTCCAATAAGGCTACCCTTTGCATCGGGTGGCCAAAGTATTGGAACTTCAGCATTAGTCCTTTCAATAGATATTCACGGTTGATCTCCTTGAGGACTGATTGGTTTGATCCCCTTGTTGTCCAAAGGACTCTCAACAGTCTTCCCCAGCACAATTCAAAAGTATAAGTTCTTTGGTGCTCAGTCTTCCTTATGGTCCAGCTTTCACATCAATACATGACTACTGGAAAAACAAAAGCTTTGACCACAGGGACCGTTGTTAGCAAAATAATGTCTCTACGTTTTAATACGCTGTCTAGGTTTGTCATAGCTTTTCTTCCAAGGAGCAAGCATTTTTTAATTTCATGGCTGCAGTTGCATTCTCCAGTGATTTTGTAGCCTAAGAAAATGAAATCTGTCGCTGTTTCTACTTTTTCCCCATCTATTCACCATAAAGTGATGAGACCAGATACTGTGATCTTAGTTTTTTTAATGTTGAGTTTTAAGACAGGTTTACACTCTCCTCTTTCACCTTCATCAAGAGGCTCTTTAGTTCCTCTTTGCTTTCTGCCATTAGCGTGGTATCATCTGCATATTTGAGGTCATTGATATTTCTCCCAGCAATCTTGATTCCAGCTTGTGATTCATCCAGCCCAGCATTTCACATGAAGTACTCTGCACAAAAGTTAAACAAGCATGGTGACAGTACATAGCCTTGATGTACTTCTTTCCAAAATTTTGAACTAGTCCATTGTTCCATGTACGGTTCTGTTGCTTGACCTGAGATTTCTCAGGAAGCAGGTAAGACAGTCTGATATTACCACAGAATTCTCCACAGTTTGTTGTGATCTACAACTTTAGCATAGTCAATGAAGCAGAAGTAGATGTTTTTCTGGAATTCTTTTGCTTTTGCCAACAGATGTTGGCAATTTTATCTCTGGTTCCTCAGACTTTTGCTAAATTCAGTTTGTACATCTGGAAGTTCTTGGTTCAAGCTTAGCTTGAAGGGTTCTGAACATTACCTTGTTAGCATGTGAAATGAATGCAATTGTATGGCAGTGTGAACGTTCTTTGGCATTGCCTTTCTTTGAGATAGGAATGAAAACTGACCTTTTCCAGTCCTGTGGCCACTGCTGAGTTTAGCTTCATGCTACAATAAGCAGGGTTATGAGCCAGAATAAGTTGAAAGGAAGAAAAGAAAGATCTTACTCACCTCATCTCTGTGAAGAAAAAGATAAGAAGTGCACATCTGCAGTTTTATTTTTATTTGTATTTTTACCAAAATCCCTGAGCACAAATGATTATAAGAGAACCTAATCAGCAAAGGATTTAAAGATTGCACTAAACCAGCTGAAAGCTAATGATGAATCACTCTGAAATCTCCAAACACAATGAAATTCGATCATAAACATACTATTTACTTTCAGCTACAGTCTCTAGTGATATACACGCAAAAAAGAATTAAGATGAATAAATAAAAGAATTGCATTGCTAGTCTTGTTTTAGGTAGTGATTATCCAAATGAGCTTTTTGTTAAAGTGTTGTTATTTATTGAATTCTACAGCTAATTGCCTTAGTGTGAAAACATTACATACACAGTGACTAATCCCTCAGTTGAATACTACCTTAATAAAAGGAACAACTACCCCTATCCAAAATGTTTAAAGTACCTCAAATGACTTAAGAAGAACTATTTTCATGGCGGGTGCAGAAATGAAGCTTATTAAGATTCAGAGGTAGCAGGAAAAAGGTACATTTTGTTCAGTCATTGTCTTCATGTTGTGCACTCTTACAAAGCATAAGCTTCTGATAATAACTTCTTCCCCCAGTGAACACTAGATTAATATCTACCTACTGCATATTGAAAATCTATGATTATCAATTATCTTCACAAAAGTAGAAATCTAATATCTTTACCTCAATATTAATACTGTCACCTTGGACAAAAAAAATAAAAAAGCCAAAATGAGAGAATTGGTAAGGACAAATAAAATGACAAAGAGAAAAAATCATTTTTGTTTAGTTTTTGAATCATTTGGGTTGTCTGTATTTTAGTCACTTATTTGAACACTGCTACAAATAGAAGCAGGGTTATTAAAATCTTAGCAGCAGCAGATCAAAGCCTATCATCCATTTAGAAAATCTTACCCTTTAACATAATATAAACTCTATCAGTGTTTTCTATGGTCTACCCAGTCTTTTTCACTCACTCTCCTCTACTTTTGGTGAAGTTATTATCTCATTCCAAGAAAACTTGGGACTTTTCCTTAATCAGTCTAATCTTAAATTTTACTTTAATGCATTCTTATATTTCATCTCAGTTACATAGTTTAGCGATGTCTTATGTTTGCAGATTCCCATCCACACACATGTGTAAGTGGAAAGCCTCCAGAAGCATCCACCCCACAAAACAGAACCCTTCCAACCATCCATTAGCCAAAGTTAAAGAAAAAAAAAAAAAAGACATAGCAGAATAGCAGATATTACCGATCACCTGAAAAAATATTTTATCTTTTCTACTCAAATTGTGTTTCTGAGATCAGCAGCAAGCATAGCACCCACCTGGGAGCTTGTTAGAAAAGCTGCATTTCAGCTCCTCGACCAGCTCATCATCAGAATCTGCATTTGAACAAGATCCCTAGGTGATTTATTTGCATATTAAAGTTCAAGATGAATTATTCTTTACAATTTAAGGATCTAGGCACTCTTAAATATGTGGCAGGCAATCAACCAGAAGAAAAACAATTTAAAATAGTCTCCACTCTCTGATTCCTCAAACCCCCTCCACAGAAAAAATGAAAACAAACATCAGGACTAAACATCTTGCTGTAAGTGGCAGATTTTGACCTACACTGGGGCTTCCCTGGTGTCTTAGACAGTCAAGAATCTGCCTGCGATGCTGGACTCCTGGGTTTGATCCCTGCATTGGGAAGATCCCCTGGAGGAGGAAATGGCAACACACTGCAGTATTCTTGCCTAGAGAATCCAAAGAAGAGCCTGGCAGGCGGTGGTCCATAGGATTGCAAAGAGTCCACACGACTGAAGCGACTTAACAAGTTTATGTTACAACTCAGGAGAAACATTGAGTTAGCTATGGAATGTTAGTTTGTTCATCTGCAGATCAATGGGAGCAGAGGCAAGCTCCCCTAAGTGGAACACACATGTAAATGACTTTATTTTTAATTGCTGTCTCACTAAAATGATTGCCCTGGCTTCTTTCTAACATAGTCTGAGCATTCTGTTTTCTCCAGCATTATCAGAGCTGTACTCCTTATTCTTCTGTAAATAAGAGCTATGTGTCCAATGTCTCTTCTTTGACTTCCAATCATATTTATTTTGAGAATGTAACTAGAAAGAACTTATACTGTCTAAATGCATTTCAGAAAGATGGATTCTCTATTAATATTTTATATGTGTATTAATGGTATGATATTTAAGGCAAAGTTTGATCAATTAAATTCAGGAATGATAAACTTCTAAAGGGAAAGAAGTCTAGCTCTGCTCTTAGACAACAGGTTCATAAAGCCAAGGGCTATGGGGTTATTTTGTTATTGCTATATTTCCACGTAGTCCTCTGAATCTTTATTCTATTATTTGTGAAGTTGAGATGTGAACTTAAAAGAAGGATGGGTCTAAGGTCAATGGTGTAAACCAAGCAGCCATGATTTTAAAAATTCAGCCTTGGACTTAGTAGTATATGACTCCTGAAAGCATCAGTATAAAGCGAGAATAAAATAAAATAATGACTGAATGCAAAGTCTTCAAAAAACCACTGAAGAAACTGAGGCTGCTGCTGTTAAGTCGCTTCAGTCGTGTCCGACTCTGTGACCCCATAGACGGCAGCCCACCAGGCTCCGCCGTCCCTGGGATTCTCCAGGCAAGAACACTGGAGTGGGTTGCCATTTCCTTCTCCAATGCGTGAAAGTGAAAAGTGAAAGTGAAGTCGCTCAGTCATGTCCGACTCTTAGTAACCCCATGGACTAGGACATGTTAAATATTTGTCTTACAGTCTCATAGCAAATAGTCTTGCTTTGAATCTTGTTCTTTAACACACCTAGCTAGGTGTTTGCTATTTTTCAAATATTAACCAAATAATATGTGCATTAGTCAAATGGTAAGATTTTTTTAATGAAAAATAGCAGTCACTGCCCCATCCTACTCCTTCCATCCTTGAGTTCCATCCCTCATTGGTACCTCTATAAACTCTGTAAATGTTTTTACCTCCTCATTTCTAAATGTTATGCATGCAACCTTATTTCTTGATTTTACATCTATATGGACCCTGTGATGGTAGATTAGGATTTAGATCACTGATCGATAGATACAAACAGTTCCCCTCCTCCATTTCCATATTCAATGTTTACATTATTATGACTATAAAAAAAATTTATGGATCAACCATGTAGTATTCCTATATATTTCCTCTCTTCCCTGGAGTTAATAATTGGCATAGTTTATGGTTGTTTTCTCTGTAACTATCACTATTTTCATATTAACAATTTTTACAGTTTTCTCTGTAACTGTAACAATTTATTCTTAAATTCTCCACCACAAGTTTTAAACTTCCATTCAACATATTCAGACAAATCAGGAAATCTTTGTTTTTCATGCCTTTTTTCTTGTACATAGCACCTTAGAGCACTCCATTATCCTACCCTGATCTGCACTGACTTCTCCTACACCTGACAGTCACTGATTTGAGATTCTTATCATCATTCAGGAAATTTTTCTTCTTTTTTTTAAGTTTGTGTCCAGTCCTCTGAGTACTGGTCTCTATGTCTTCCTCTTTTTAATTTGTTGTGTGGTTTTATTGCAACATTCTCTTCAGTACATATTTGAGAAAGAGAGGAAAGGAAGTAAGTCTTTTTAGGGTTTTCTGTGTCTGAAAAAAAAATTCTACCTTCATATTTGATGGATAGTTTGGATAACTATTTAAATTCTAAGATGATACCATTTTCTAGTAATTTGAAAGCACTAGCCTATTAGTTTCAAGTACTTTTTGTTTTAGAGGGTCTTCCCTGGTGGCTCAAATGGTAAAGAGCCTGCCTCTAATGCAGGAGACCTGGGTTCAGTCCCTGGGCTGGGAAGACTGTTTTCAGAACCCTAATGCTACTATTTTATTGAGATGTGGCTCACATCCACAACATTCACCCCTTTAAAATGTTTAATTCAATGGTATTTACCATATTCAAAAGGTTGCACAACTATCACTACTACCATTATCTAATTCCTGATCACTATCATCACTACCAAAAGACAGTCTGAATTCAGGTGAATATATTGGCCCTTGGTCATACTTGATCCTGGAGGGCAAAGCATCTACATAAATTCTCTTCAGGGTACACCGCCCGGTTGTAGTAGGATATAATAAAGGTATTTACAGTCTATGTAAAGTGGAAGACTATGATCCTGCTTCTGAAATTATACTTAAGAAACAAAAACAAAAGCCTCTCGGTGGATCTGGAATATCCATTTGCACCACCCCTACCTTTTAGCAGTGTCTGATACATCTATTTGCCGTACTTCTCGGATGTTCCATAGCATAAATCAACCTATACCTGGGCACACCTTCCAGGATTCACAACTTAGATTCATTCTTTCTATACCATAAAGGCAATTACCAAGAATTTATCTGTTTTACCACTTCCAAGTTATTTCTGCTATCGTCTGTTCTTGAGTACTTTTTTCCCTTAGTAATTAAAAACAAACAAACAAACAAAAATTTACTAGAACAAACACTGTGTGGAAAAATGATTCAAATAAGGGATCGGAAAAAAAAAAAGGGATACAAAAATCCTTAAAACAACTGAACTAGTCATTACATTTGAGGGTAAAAGACTTCTCACAAGTTAATGTATAAACAAATTAAATACCAGAGAAACAACAAGACTTCCAAATGAAGTATCACTTAGGGGTTTTAGTTATAATATCCCAAGGACTTGGCAACTGACAATTCTGATATCAGAACCTTATCACTTTGAAACCCATAATAATTTGCAAATGATGAAACCTTGAGTTTAATTGACATGTAAAATCTTCCAGAAATAGACTTAGTTGAAAAAGCTCCTAAAGTTACATCCCACAATTTTTACTTGGCAGAATCTGGTATTTATATTAAACCAGTCTGATAGTGTAACATATGACAAGGCCATTATACACAAATGAGTGCTTAATGAATGTATTTTATGATGAAAAGTTAAGTGAGGCACTAAATCTATTGAAATGTTCTCATTTTTCACTGTTTATATGAAAATAGGAAGATATCTTCAATTAGCCTATCTGCAATTAGCCTACCTCATTAAATAAGACAAGATACATACAATACGATTTTTATCTATAGATTGAAAATGGGGAGGGATTTCGTTAATCATAGCAGATCTCTAAGGTTTACAAATGCAGAAAGTACTATATGTGAAGGATTGTTGGATTATTAAATGTATGGAATATTCCCATGATATCTGACTCTGAGCCTCCAAATTTGTTGTTAAACACTGGGCAGTATCTGATACCATGTAGAAACTATATCTTGCTATGTATGAAACATTTATTTTTGAGATGCTTAAGTTTCAGTATTGGAAGGTGGTCTACACTATTCTAAAATAGTGGTTGGGTATATATGCATGTATGCTTAGTCTATACATTTTTATATGTGAATTATTGCTTCTTAAAGAACTGAAGAATGCAAATTTTAAAGGTTTGATTTATAGAAAATATTTAAGTAAAATATTCAAATATATATAATAAAACATGGTAGTTAAGGACGCTGAGTCTAGGGAGAGAATTTTAAATTCATAGAGTCTGGTGATTACTGGACTGCTCTGAACTTCATGTCATTCACTCAACAAATACTGATTAAATTCCAACATTCCAGGCATAGTTGTGGACATTGATTAGCAGTTTGCAAGCAGAGAATATCCTTTAAACTCTCAATACATACATGCTGTAAGATTAAAGGCTGAAGAGGGAGAATTACTAAGAGGCCACATAAATAACTCAGGTGAGAAATAATGAGGTCTTAGATTAAGCCTTCAATGATAGAACTGATTTGTTCTCTTCTCTCTGTTCAATATTGAAAACATTCTTGACAAATAACTGGCATTTTTTTCTGATATAATGGATATGGAATATTCTTGAGATAGAGAAAAATCAACAATGACTCAAAGATTTTGTTTTGAGAACCTAAAAAGATAGAATTCTTACCATCTAATATGGGCAAGGTTGTGTAAAGAGATAAAATGTTTAAATGTGAGGGGAGGAAATTAGGAGTTCAAATTTGGATATGTGTAGCTTGAGCTGCCTATTAGATATACAGATAAACCCTTGAATACATGTGTTTGAAATTTTGGGGAGAGACCTTAGTTAGAAACACAAAGTTAGGATCAGACAGTAGATGACATTTGAGGATGCAAGATGGGATGGTATTGTCAAAGAAGTAAGTGTAGTGAGAAAAGAGAAATGTATGTGGCCTGAAATCAGAGATACTCAAGATTTAGGATGTCAAAAGAGACCAGGAAATTAAATTGAGAAGGGATGGCCAGTAAGGTAGGAAGATACCCAAGAGAATTTGTATCCGGTAGTGAAGAAAGATGGAGTAAGTTGGCTGATAATTCAAGGGCTGAAAAGCGATCCCTGGGTTTAGCAACAGTGATCTTTACAAGAGTAATTTTTGGTTAACACCTGATTTCAGTGGGTTCAAGAGAGAAAAATTGGAGGCAGTAAGCAGTGATCATTATTTCTCAGAAATATGTTGTTAAGGGAACACAAAACATAAATTGGTAGCTAACAGGACAATTTGGGCCAAGAGAGAGGTGTGTGTGTGTGTGTGTGTGTGTGTGTTTAATGGTAGAAATGATAGCATGTTGCAAGTCAGAATGATATAGTGGAATGGGAGAGACAGATGACGTAAGATCAAGAGAACAGAATCACTAAAACAACAACCTTGAATAGGTCAAAGGGGTGGGTTTCAGTGACACAGATAGAGAAGGTGGTCTTAGCTCTTACTGTAGGGATTTCACCCACTGAGACAGAGATGGCAGGGTACAGAGCACTGCCGCTCACTGGCATGCAGGCATGATGGTGGGAGCTGATGAAGGGCTTCTTGTGACCGTCTCTATCTTCTCACTAAAATTGTAATTAATGCCATCATTTGAAAAAAGGAAGGATTGTTGGCCTGAAGAGAGAGACAGGAAAAGAGTAGGAAATACTCATTTCAGAGAGTGAAAGAGCTAACTGATTCATCTGAAACTGAAGAATATAAATCTCTTCTAAAACAAGTCAATTTAAACAGTTCTGTGTTTTCTTCTAGCCATATTCACCTGCAAAGTTGCAGACACTGAACAGATTGAAAGCTTTCTTTAATCAAGACTCCTTTTTTTCCCCAAATTAAGCAAACAAATGGAGGCAGGTAGGAGAAGTAATTAAAATTACTGAGTATTAAATTTAAGCTGAATAAGAAGAAAAATAAAGACACAATTATGAGAAGTACAGGAAATGTTGATATAATCAGTGGGTTGAAGTTAGATGGAAAGAGAAGAGTGGATAGTCAGAGAAAGGAGCAGAAGAAACTAAGATCACAGAAAGGTTACACTTCCTTGGTGATAACAAAGCTTATGGTGTGACCACGTGTAGTGAGTGGCCACAGTGTTATGAAGGGCAAAGTCTTAAGTGGAAAGAAGGTCAAGGTGCTGAGAGACCAGGTTATTGGAAGGATATGCTTTGCTAAGTTACCTCTGTCATGTCTGACACTTGGATTCCATGAACTAGAGCCTTCCAGGCTCCTCTGTCCATGGGATTCTCCAGGCAAGCATATTGGAGTGGGTTGCCATGCCCTCCTCCAGGCAATCTTCCCAACTGGTGGATGGAACCCGCATCTCTTATGCCTCCTGCATTGGCAGGTAGGTTCTTTACCACTAGCACCACCTGGGAAGCCCATTGGAAGGATAGTCCACACACTTATGAAGTCACTAAGAACTGTGATAGAAACAGTAGTAGGGTATCAAGTGAGCCAGGACTTAAATATTCAAGAAATTAGAAGAAATCAGCAGCTTGGCAGTGATGAATGCAATGAGAGTCAACGGTTGTGTTGTAAGAGTCAGAATTCAGTGTTTTTAGGAGAGAAGAGAAAATGGGATAACATCAATCAGAGGAAGGAAACGTCTGCACTCCACTTAAGTCCAGTGGTCTGGGGAGTATGAAAGTGAAACAGTCACGTCTTGAGGAGGAAGTTGTGTTATCAAGGTAGAGGGAGGTTACAAATAAACCAAAAAAATCAAGGTGATCTAATAAAACGTTTGGGGAAGAATACGTTATTCAACATTTTTCTGGTGACTATGAAGAAAAAGCGGCAGGGTTTCAAGGGCTGAGAGATAAAAAGGGGAATCAGACAGGGAGACCTGCAGAGATGTAGGGGGATTAGAATTCCAGAAATGGCAGTGTCTAGGAACCCTGCGTTTCTTGTAGTGATTCATGAACTCATCTCTAAATGGGAGGTATTCATACTCCCTATGTCACAAGTTGGCAATGAGGGTAAATACAATAAGGATATGAACACTTAGCCTAGTACCTGGCACAACTTCAGACCACCATAAATATTAGCTACTATCTTCATCATCCTCATCAATCAATCTGACAAAGTATTAAGCCTGTTATGTATAAGCTATATAATTTTCAAGAAAACAAAAATTCCCTCCTAGAAATGGATCTCTGAAATTATGTTGCAAACACATGAAGAAACAGGAATCTTTAAAAAGGGGGAAAAAAAACCTCATTTAACAATCAACTATTTTTTTCAGAACAATGACAGTCATTTTCTTCCTTAACTTTAGAACTTAGGTTTATTGACTTTGTTTCACTGATTCTATGGTATTTGACATGTTGATGCTTCTGATGAAAAGATGAACAGAATTGAGATGACATTTTACATGTCAGCAGTGAGAAATACAAGGGAGACTTCAAATCCATTGCATTTTTCTAAATCAACATAGATTCCTAATTTATTTCCAGCTGATGTAACTCTTTCCATCCCAACGAAAATCTATTTTCTTTCACAACCCTGGAGAAATATTCCCATTGTCTGATATGGTCTATCAGGAAGTTTAAATTTATATTTCCAATCTCTTTTCCTTGAGAGTCCTGTTTATTCCTCTTCTATCCTGCCCTTGGCTCCCCTCTCTAGAGACTCTCCTTTTGCAAAGAACTCAGTACTCTATTACAAGTCTGTTCTGTGTTAATTAAAATGACATCCAATCATTTTGGGGGGTCTGGCTCCCATAGATGTATTGCTCTAGTCTATTTGTAATTAATTCTCCACTCAGCACTAGCAGTAGCCATATCATTGGCCATGAAGGTACTTGGAAGATTAATGAAACTGGATAAAATAAATGGAGTTGTAATTCGGGAGGACAAGCTCAACATTCCCACTAAGCAGACACTGCCAAAACTAGCAGAGTGTAGCTCATCTCTTATTGAGCCATGACAGTGAACATTCATCAAGTGAAGGAAAATAATATGCCAGCCTTAAAATGATATCTTACTCTATGCATGGAGACTAGGATACTTTGACTCATCTTTTCTAATTAACTGTAAATAACAATGGGGTGATATTACAATGGATATACAGTTATTTTTAAGTGAATTCTAGTAGGCACGAAGTACTCCCTCAAACTGCGTGATGAGATAGAAACCCACACGTAAAAACAGATGGACAGCTAATAAGCTGTGCTATAAGGCTGAGCAATATGGCATGATTGGCTAGAGATGCTATAATCCCACTGGACCTCTCTCAGAAACAGGCAGTAAATCTGGATCCTAATTACAGTGGCCCGGCTCATTTTCTAATCAGACTGCCAGATAAGAAAAGGATCTCATTTTGAAGCATGAGCCCTCAAATAGAGTTAACAACCATGTGAGGAACAGGAGTCACTGATTCCTGCCACAGCACGCTCAGCTTTTGCCAATGGCAAGGCCTAGAGACTTCTCTGCCAACAGCAGTGCAAAGCTGCTCAGGATGGTGGGGGTAAGCTGGTAAGCCTTGGGGTGAGGCTTTTCACTGGAAATTGGATGATCTCAGGAGAGTGGATATTAACAAAGAACTCATAAAGACTAAAACCACAGAACAATTTCAGTAGAGCCTGTGTGTGTATGTGTGTGTGCTTTGTCGTGTCTAACTCTTTGCAACCCCAGAAGGTAGCCTGCCAGGATTCTCTGTCCATGGGATTTCCCAGGAAAGAATACTGGAGTGGGTTGTCATTTCCTCCTCCAGTGGAGTTTAACCATGATTCAAATTGGCATATAATTTTCAAGACTACTCTGATTTTAAAGTTCTGTCTCCTTGTTTCTATTTGCTTCTTCCTACAACGTGATCTGATTTAGGGATGCAGAAATAGCGTCTCAAAACTAAGGGAGACTAGAGACATATAAATACAGTTTATGACAATTTCATGTCGGGCATCTTTACTTAGAGTTACGCTGCAGGTCACATTTCGGTTATCTCTTTCATAAAAAAATCTCCAAGTTGCCAGAAGAAATGTTGTTGTTGTATGGTCACTAAGTTATGTCCGGCTCTTTCAAGACCCAGTGGACTGTACCCCACCAGGCTCCTCTCTCCATGGGATTTCTTAGGCAAGAATATTGGAGTGGGTTGCCATTTCCTTCTCCGGAGGTCTTCCCAACTCAGGCATAGAACCCAGGTCTACTGATTCTCCTGCTTTGCAGGAAGATTCTTAACCACTGAGCCACCCCTGCCCACACACTAATTACAGTCCTCACTGTGTAATCTCTCTGGTTGTTAACAGATCTCTTTCACCCTTAGTTGTAAACTCCTTCCAGGCAGAAGCTATGTTAATCATTTTTTCCAAACAATTTACTTAATCAAATAAACTGTGTTAGACTCTGGAGGAGCAAGTTATATATGAATTAAAAAAAAAAAGGGGCCTCAGATTTTAGTAAGCATATATAAAATGAACATACAAGTAATATGTATTTATTTTTACAATTAAATAGTAAATGTTCACTGTAAGAAATCTGGAAATACAGGCTACCAAAGAATAAAAATTATTTCTAATTCCACAATTCTGATTTGGGCCTACCCCAGGGCTCAGCCAGTAAAGAATCTGCCTACAGTGGCCAAATCACAGGAGATGAAGGCTTGTTTCCTGGGTTGGAAAGATACCCTGGAGGAGGAAATGGCAACTCACTCCAGTATTCTTGCCTGAAAAATCCCATGGACAGAGGAGCCTGGTGGGCTACAGTTCAAAGTGTAGCAAAGAGTCAGACATGACTAAGGATGCATGCACTTTAAAATTCAGATTTAAATACTATCAAATTAAATTTTCACAAATAATTTTTGACTTTTTCTATAAATATATGACACACATATTTTAATAAAAGGTATCATATTTGAATATAACTTTTCTTATCTAGCAATAGGTTGATCTATAACTTTTCTGACTTCACTGTAGAATATAAAATAAAAAATTTTGTCTCTTTCCATAGTATATTTCCAGCAACTGCAACAGTGCCTTGTATATAGTAGTCTCTTAATCAGACCAAAATAATTAGTTTCCTACAGTTCATTCATTTTTCTGTACTCATAAAGTACGATTGCCTAAGAGAAAAGTCAGGGGCAGATTTGAGAGAGCAATAAATGCCTGGAAGAAAGGTCTGGATTCTATAAAGTGGAGATTATCATTTTTAAAAAATGGAAATGATTTGATTGGTCTTCCCTGGTGACTCAGAAGGTAAAGAATCCTGCCTTCTAAGCCGTCAGATTCAGGTACCCTTTCCTTGGAATCATAATATGTTAGACCTGACAAGAGCCTTGAATACCAAGACCCTGGGAAAAATGAAAACCAGTTATGAATATCACCAGTTAAGCCAAGATCTGAATTGGTCACTAGAAAATATACTGAAAAAGTTCAATGCATTTAGCACTTTCATGGGGCTATACAGGCCATGTTCAGTTCAGTTCAGTTCAGTTGCTCGGTCGTCTCCGACTCCTTGTGACCCCATGAACTGCAGCACACCAGGCCTCCCTGTCCATCACCAACTCCCGGAGTTCACCCAAACTCATGTCCATTGAGCTGACGATGCCATTGTTACCAACGATTTATCCCCCGGTAGTACAATAGAAGGGCTTCCCTGGTAGCTCAGCTGGTAAAGAATCCACCTGCAATGCAGAAGACCTGGGTTTGATCCCTGGGTTGGGAAGACCCCTGGAGGAGGGCATGGTAACCTGCTCCAGTATTCTTGCCTGGAAAATCCCCATGGACAGAGGAGCCTGGCAGGTTACAGTCCATGGGGTTGCAGAGAGTCGGACACGAGGGAGCGACTGAGCACAGCAGAATACAGTATGATATAAAGGCTCTCCTTTACTTACCTTCCAGATCAGTGAAGGGGATCAAAAACAGCGTTTTTTAAAAGGTGGAATAGATTATAATAAAAAAGTAAGCATCATAGGTAGAAATAATATATATTTTTAGAGTCTTGTTTGGCTATTCACATGCATGTATGACCGTGTGTCTTTTAACTGAAATATAATACAAATAAATAAATACTGCTTTTATTTATTCTGAGTCACGATAAACCAGGTTTGAAAACCACTACTGTAGTATCGTGAAAATATCTATATTGAGTATCATAATTCTGAGCAAGGTATAGAAATTAAAGAGTTTTAAATATGATTAGACGTTTTCTAGTGCCTGCTGCTTTATGCTAAGTTGCTTCACTCATGTCTGACTCTTTGTGATCCAATGGACTAGCCCACCTGGCTTGCAGTGGTGGGATCCTCCAGGCAAGAATACTGGAGTAGATTCCCACTTCCTTCTCCAGGGAATCTTCTAGACCCATGGACCTGGGTCTCCTCTGTCTTCTGCACTGTAGGCTGATTCTTTACCACTGAGCCACCAGGGAAGTACAGCACATATTCATTTTAAATAAGAAAAGCATATTGTCAAGTCCTTCCATGTACGCTCACAATTATTTAATTTCTCTTCATTTACAAAGGGCTGAGGGACTTTCCCAAAATAAATAACACAGCTCAAAGCTAGGCATGACACAACTCAGGTGTTCTGAAATTTTGTTTGCTATTTTCCTACTGGTTCATATCATGATGTTTCCCTGATAATGGCCATGTCAAAGGTATAAATATTCTGTAAACAGACCACAAAAGGGAACTTCCTATAATATATCATAAAAAATTTCTCCAGATGATAAATGTAATTTGTGTGCATATGACAGATATAATCAACATCAATAAAACAGAACTAAGTCTCACAATGCTCCTTTAAATGGGTAGAATAGTTTTGTAAAATAATTTCTGTTCTCCATTTTTTTCTTCATGGAATTATAGAGGGGGTGTCAAACCCCTGGCAGCTCTCATCTCAGTATATCATGGTGACTTATTTATCTCTGAAATAAACAGGCATTAGGGAATATCCGTTATTACAAGTGTTACCTACTTTGAAGAACAGACCTTTTATGTTAAAACCTCTCATT
The DNA here is from genome assembly GCA_006410935.1 of Redunca redunca. NCBI lineage: Eukaryota > Metazoa > Chordata > Mammalia > Artiodactyla > Bovidae > Redunca > Redunca redunca. The sequence goes on along the minus strand of SJYQ01104654.1, from coordinate 386,774 downwards.
TATCTTATTTCCTTTTCTTCTCTATCCCTCTAGTCCTCCAGCCTTCCCTACCTTTGACACTAATTTATAAAGTGGGTATCTGAGGAATGCAGACGTAACAATGACCTCTTCAAACCTTTGTATGTGTCCCCATTATTGGGGCCAAATCTTTTCCCTCCCTCAAGTTCCTAAATTAATGCCCATAAGGGACCATCAGAAAGAAACACAGATGCATGATACCATAAGGAACCCAGAAATCCAGGCAAGTGACATTTACATGTTAAATAGGTGTTGCTGAAACAGAAGTGGAGAAATTCAAGGAAATGACCATAAGCTCGAGTAAATTAGGCTACTGAATATTGAGAGGCTCAAAAAAAGCCTGTGTATGTGATTTCCAAATTCTTAATCTGGTATATTCTTAGTTGGGTCCATGGAAGGAAAGCTGGAAATAGGAACACAGTTCCTTCTATCATCTTAATATTTCAAATTACATTTCAACAGCTGTCAAAGGTATGCAAGAGTTCTCTGGGTTGGACTTCCACAGTGGTCCAGTGGTTAAGAATCTGCCTCCCAATGCAAAGAACGTGGGTTCGATCCCTACTCTGGGAAGATTCCACGTGCCTCAGAGGAAGTAAACCTGTGCGCCACAACTACTGAGCCTGCAAGCTAAACACAAGAAGCCACTGCAATGAGAAGCCTGTGCACCATAACCAACAGTAGCCCCCATTCACCACAACTAGAGAAAGGCCGTGGGCAGCACAGCCAAAAATAAATAAATTAAAAAAAACAAAAACAAAAACCTTCTCTGGGTCAAAGAAGGAAGTAGAGCAGTGCACAATATGACTGAATGCCTTAATCACAAAGAATTTTACTCATTTTTCCTCCTTAAAATAATGTATGTGTTTTACTTTAAGGCAAAATACAGTGCCCTAAAATCCAAGTCTTTTCAAAGATAACCAAGCTTAAAAGTAAATCATTAAGCAGGTCAGTGTCTGGGCAGTTAAATCAAATCACAGCACAGCTGGAATGTTTTCCAGCCAATCAGAGATCATCTGTCTAATTCTTATTGTAGAAGAGGCAGTAACATTATTCCTAGTGCTTCCTTCCAGATAAATGATGTACTTAATATTCCTGTCAGGCTCCAGTGCTAGATGGTCTTCAGTTTTAAATTGACGACAACCAAATGTGTGAAAGCATTTTAGGAAAAGATTAGAATTTCATGGGGATATATTAAACATCTGGGTCCTATACAGGGCATGTCTTAACATGCAGAGCTGTTTGTCCTTTAAATCCTGATCTGTCATCACTTGTCCCAAACCTATAATTTGTTAATAATTGAGAGGTTTTTTCAGTACTTGAGTAAGCTGGAAGTGCGATACTCAGGTTTTGTTAATATGAATATAACATTCAGAAATTCATCATTACCTTTTCCCCTGCACATTAGATACTTTTATATTTCTAAGTATCATCAGTTGTTGCATTTTATTTTCTCCACAGGTATACAGTTCGGTATTACAAAACTTGTGCCCTACTGGATACCACAGTAAACGGAATATCAAAGACCTGAGTTTGAGGTCTTCCTTTGTCCCTAAGAGGCTCTGTGACCTCAGAGATTCTACTTTACTCTTGGGCACAAGTGGACTGCTCTGTAATTTTAATGGGTTGACAAAAATATATGTGCTATGTGGCTTCTCTAGATCCATGTATATAACAGTGGAATTTCTGACCCTAAGATTTGGGTGACACCAAATGTTATGCAAACTGATGGGTCAATTTATAATATCCCTTGACATGCAAATTCATCCATCCTGCACTACTTCTATGTTTTAAACTCGTAGTTGTCCCCAACCTTCTTGGCACCAGGGACTGATTTCACAGATAACAATTTTTCCAGGGACCAGGATGGGGAGATGATTCAAGAGCATTACATTTATTATGTGCTTTATTTTTATAATTATTACATTAACTTCACCTCAGACCATCAGGCATTACATCTGGGAGGTTGAAGACCCTTATTTTAAAGGCCTTATGGTAAAAACACTGATTCAATCTTTAATGTATCTCCTAAACAGGATTAGGTTAGTGTGGAGGGATGTTTGAAGCTTGCTAGAAACTACCTATCTCTGAATGGCTCAGACTTGAAGGAATAGTTATCCCTAAATAGCTTCTACACAGTGTATATTTATATGGAATCCTCTGGGTAATGATTGGGGGAGTATAGGAACAGTAAAACTATGATCAGAATCAGTATGCCTGGGTTTTGAAAAAAAGAAAAAAAAACCTCTGAGATTTTTCTAGTAAAAACACACAGATTGTCCACACGAAAACCTGCACATGGATGTTTATAGCAGTTTTATCTATAATTGCCAAAACTTGAAAGAAACCAAGATGTCCTTCAGTAGGTGAATGGATAAACAAACTGTGGTACATCCAGACAATTGCATATTATTCAGTGTTAAAAAGAAATAAGCTACCAGGCCATGAAAAGAGATGGAGGAACTCTAAATGTATATAACTAAGTGGGAAAACAAAAAAGCACTCTGAAAAGGCTATGTGCTATATGAGTCCAACCATATGACATTCTGGAAAAAGCTAAATTACAGAGACAGGAAAATCATCAATTGTTGCCAGGGGTTGGGCCGTGGGAGGAATGAATAGGAGGACACAAATGACTTTTAGGATAGTGAAAATTCTCTGTGTGATATAATGATGGATACCTTCATGTACATGAGTCCACACCCACCAAATATACAATACAGAGAGTGACCCATAATACAAACTATTGATTTTGAGTGGTTATGATGTAGAAATTTTGTCTCACCAATTGTAACAAATGCACCAGTCTGGTGAGGGATGTTGATAGTGAGGGCATGTGCAGGGCATGTGTTGGGCAGAGAACACACAGAAAATCTCTGTACTTTCCCCTCAATTTCCCTATGAATCTAAAACTGCTCTCAAAAACATTCATAACACATAGAGATCATTACAATACAGATTTCATTTTTTTCCACTCCTATTTTTTCAAGTGTGTAGATACAAAGAAACAAACAAGGTACCCCTTAAATTACAACTAACAACATTCTTTATAGAATGAAATAGATAAAATGTATATAGAAACTGTATCTTCTTCAAGCTCTGTTGGAATGAGTTCTTTCTTAGTCGAATTTCTATTTGGCTAAGGTGTAGGCAGAATGCAATAATTCAGCACTGAGTAGTTGCATATTATAGACTATCCTAATAAAGATTCAATATCTTACTACAATTGTTTTCATTTCACATCCTAGTAAGGTAATACTCAAAATCCTTCAAGCTAGGCTTCAGCAGTATGTAAACCAAGAACTTCCAGATGCACAAGCTAGGTTTAGAAAAGGCAGAGGAACCAGAGATCAAATTGCCAACATTCGCTGGATGATAGAAAAAGGAAGGGAACTCCAGAAAAACATCTACTTTTGCTTCCTTGACTATGCTAGTCTTTGTGTTGATCACAACAAACTGTGGAAAACTCTTAAAGAGATGGGTATATCAGACCACTTTTTCTGCCTCCTGAGAAACCTGTATGCAGGTCAAGAAGCAACAGTTAGAACTATAAATGGAACAACTGATTGGTTTCAAATTGGGAAATGACTACAACAAGGCTGTATATTATCACCCTGCTTATTTAACTTCTATGCAGAGTATATCCTGCGAAATACTGGACTTGGATGAATCACAGGCGGAATCAAGATTGCTGGGAGAAATATCAGCAACCTCAGATATGCAGATGATACCACTTCAATGGCCAAAATTGAAGAGGAAATAAAGAGCCTCTTGATAAGACTGAAAGAAGAGAATGAAAAAAAAAAGTTTTGAAACTCAACATTCAAAAAACTAAGATCATACCATCCAGTTCCATCACATCATGGCAGACAGAAGGGGAAAAAGAGGAAAGAGTAACAGATTTCATTTTACTGGGATCCAAAATCACTGCAGATGGTAACTGCAGGCATGAAATTAAAAGATGCTTGCTCCTTAGAAAGAAAGTTATGACAAACCTAGACAGTGTATTAAACAGCAGAGACATTATTTTGCTGAAAAAAATCTGTATAGTCAAATCTATGGCTTTTCCAATAGTCATGTTCCGATGTGAGAGCTGGATCATAAAGAAGGCTGAGTGCTGAAGAACTGATGCTTTTGAATTCTGTGCTGGAATAAAACTCTTGAGAGTCTCTTGGAGAACAAGGAGATCAAACCAGTCAATCCTAAAGGAAATCAACTCTGAATATTCATTGAAAGGACTGATGCTGAAGCTGAAGCTCCAATAATCTGGCCACCTGATGTGAAGAGCTGACTCACTGGAAAAGACCCTGATGCTGAATAAGACTGAAGGTAACAGGAGGAGAGGGTGGCCGAGTAGGAGATGGCTAGATAGCATGACCAACTCAATGGATATGAATTTGAGCAAACTCCAGGAGATAATGGAGGACACAGGAGTGCAATAGTCCATGGGGTTGCAAAGTGTAGGACACAACTTAGTGACTGAACAATATCCTACTACAGACATCTTCTTCATTTCTGACTGAATAAGTGATTTCCCAGAACTTTATGTCTGACTAGTAAAATGGACTGTATTAAATTATATATATATATATAATTAATATATTATAAAATGCACATATATAAAATGCAAGTCAAAGAAGTATGGCCATATGTGGAAAGCTGATGACTCCAGAATTGCTTGCTGGTATTTGAGGTGCATGCTAAGTCGTGTCCAACTCTTTGAGACCCTATGGACTGTAGCCCACCAGGCTCCTCTGTCCATGGGATTCTTCAGGCAAGAATACTGGCAATACCCTCGTCCAGGAGATCTTTCTGACCCAGGGGTTGAACCCATGTCTCTTACATCTCCTGAATTGCCAGACAGGTTCTTTACCACTAGCACCACCTGGGAAGCCCAAATAATCTTATTATGCCCTCTGTGTTAGTGTTATAGCTACGTGTAGCCTAAAGGAGTTTGATGCATTCGACACCTCCAGTGGTTCAGTTCTATTAGTCACTCAGCAGCATTCAAATCCTTGCAACCCCGTGGACTATAAGCCTGCCAGACTCCCCTGCCTGTGGAATTCTCCAGACAAGAATATTGGAGCAGGTTATCATTCCCGTCTCCAGGGAATCTTCTGGACCCAAATATCAAACCTGGGTCTTTGCAGGCAGATTCTTTACCATCTGAGCCACCAGGAAAGCTCCCATTTTTTTAATGTAAAAGTCCTCTGCACTTATGAAATTTCAAATATTCTATTAATGACCATACCATCTTGGGATTAGAAAAGCTGAGTTCAATTATCAACCCCAGACTAAACTTGGAGATGTTTCTAACTCAGTTCTTGTTTATAAGATAGGGAACACAGCTCCCTATGCACTCAAACAGCTCCACATGAACTACAAGTGGTCCTCTAATAGAATGAATGCTGACTTCACCATCTTCTTAACTTCAAAAGCAAATACACCTATGCTGACCCAGGATTGCAAGAACTATGATAGTGTGGCTACATCAGAAAACATCCCTGTGTCACCTTCTCCATAAGTTTCATCATTAAGCCAAGTGGACAGAAAAGATCTTTAATAAAGTTAAGAGAAGGATAGTGCTTTCTTCACATGCCTTAAAATAGCTTAACTGGTATACCTTCCACTGAATCCACAGGACCCTGAATTTCTCAACCACATTGGGCTAGCCACCGATGAAATCATCTTCCGCAGGGTACTTCCCTTCTGTCATTTCACTTCAAGGTTTTATAGAGAGCAGTTTCAAGAAAGTGCCATAAGATTGTTTCCACATTTAGACATAAAACTGTGAGATGAGTCTCCAACTTCCTGTTTCCTCTATGTGGTCCTGTGCAAGAAGCTACTTTTGAAACTACTCAAAGAATGAGTCTGCTTTCTTCTTCTTGATAGGAATTTATGCGAGTCAGCATGTTTCTCTTTATCCATTACTTTCAGAATGCCAAAAATAAGCTCAAGCTCAGTAACTCTGTTAAGCCTCCAGAAGAGCATTTAGTCTTAGTTGACCACACTCATTTCTAGGTAGCATTTATTTGACCTGTGTGTTCAGTGTATACATTAAGCTTAAAAAGCATATACTTGAAATAAAAGCTGTAAGTAACCTAAGTAGATTTTTAAATGGTGAAAGTAAATATTTGAGAAGAGAATTTGCATTATCTAGGCTTTTAATGAGATGACTTAAAAGCCATTTGGAAATATAAAGTATATAAACTATGCTGATTTTATTATGATAACAATTATATAACATGAGAGATTTTGTA
>SJYQ01104654.1:352677-380412 GCA_006410935.1 Redunca redunca | reverse complement strand
TAGACAGTGCCTAACACAGAGTAAGACTTCAGTAAATGCTAAATAAATAAAGGACAAGAGACTGCCAAATGTAGAATTGTAACAAGGCAATGGTCTTACTGATCATATTATTTATATCAAGAACATGATACATTGTACAGATTTTAACGTTATCAATTATCAGAATCATCATGATCTAAAAACCAGTCATAATGAGAGCACTTCATTTTTCATCAAATTGTCATTTTAAATCATTCCAAGTTTTTTTTTTTCTCTCAGTACAGTTTCAGCAATGCTTTAAACACTGCAGAAGGAAAAGCTTTTAGAGCTAAACGCATCAATTACACATAATCTTGTGATATGTTCCTGCCATGAATCCTTACTCATTCATCCTCAGCCCACATAATGCCATCTACTTATTTTGAGCACACCTTGCTACAAAGAGAAAGAAGGCAGAAAGAAGCCTTAAACTGACTTAATGTTCCGGAATGATGCTACTTTTAAAGTATACCCTCATTTGGAAAAAAAATTGTTCTTATGTTTTCAATGACATTATTGACTCTAAATGAGTTGCAAGTTCCTATAAAGATATGATCTAATCATTCTGACTTTTGGGGTAGATGATCTCTGCATGCATTCCTTTCTGTGGATCCAGAAAGTGAAACAAAGAATTACCTGATCAAAATCCTAACTTTAAATATCCGGTGACGGCAGTCCTGATTTGATTCTTTACTGAAGTTACACTTTGGTGAAACCCTAGCACTGTAAGGGTAGGATCTGGACTGTTCATTTCATGTGGCAGGTTCTCTGGGATGAGCTGAAAGCTGTGTAATTTAATGGTGGACTGAGCAACCAAGAGTGCATTTCAGTGTCTCAGCAATGGCAATCTGACTTAAAGCCACACACAGAAGAAAGGGAATTGCAATCTCACTTGGTTCTACTCATTGCAATAATGTCGTTCAAGTGATATATCTATAATAAACATTTAAAGAAGGCTTATCAGTCTTTCAATATTTCCACCATCATTTTATTCTTTGATTTTGACAACATCTGTATGGAGTATAAATGCACCCAGAAGGTAAATTTTCTTAGGATTTTAAACTTCTGAAGTTTTTTGAACAACAGTCAAAAAAAAAAAAAAATATGGAACTAAAACTCTGGATATCCAGGGCATGAAGTAGAGTTAACTTCAAACCCATTTTCAGTTTTAGCAACATTTTATGCATTTACATACTTGCATTATTGTATTTTATACATTACTGACATAGACATAGGAGGCCTAGGGTGTAAACAACCTGGCAACTAGAAGTGTTTCTTTAATTAAAGCAGTTAATCATTTATAATATGAGATAAAGATGCTGATCATTGGAACATCATATAAAATTTAGATAACATTAATTGCTGAAACACAATAACTTTTATATATACCAAATTTCTTAATAGACATTAAATTAATATTTATGCCACTGAGGTGATGGCTGGTCTGGTATGAGGACTGATAAAATCGTGGCACCTACTTAACATTCTAGCCCTACTAACTGCTTCTCACACTGAGGTAACATGATATCCTTCTAGACTACGGTAACAGCTCTCCCCAAAACGTCCCTACATCCACGACTGTCCACTCTATTCATCACAGTACTGTCACAGTGATCATTTGAAAATGCTCTGTATGTTATCTGCCCATGAATTTCATGGCTTCCAACTAAACCAAGGATCAAATCCAAGATTCTTAATGTTGTTTATAAAGTCTCATTTTAATCACGCCTTTCCCACTCTCAGGGGCTAATCTTCTCTGTTGCTCTCCATACTCCTGACATTTTGGTCTTCTTTTGGTTCCCAAGTCTGTAAGCTCTTGTTCACCAGAGTTCTCATGCCACTCTTCCCTCTGGGAAACATTTCTCTACCCTTCACCTGACACACACATGACTCCACTTTCTCTCATTCATCATCTGCCCAAAAGTTCTTCTTTAACCCCCAATTCCAATGATGTAAATAGATCTTTCTGTTACAGTACCACATCTACTCTTGTTTATTTTGGATTCCAGATTTTATCCATATTAAGGTTCACTATCAACTCCACGAAAGAAAAATTAGTTAAATGGAAAGTTAAGCCTCTCAAGTCATTCATCCACTAAATAGAACTATCTAGACATTTGAGTAATGGGTCAACCAATTGGAAATATATTTTATTTACACATTAAATCTACAAATTCCAGAGTAATAAAATGTATCTGCAAAGTCTGAAAGGAATTAGCAACATCATATCATAAAACACAAAACTATGGCTTGAGTTAATTTTTAAAATAATAACATATCAAATCTGTTTCATTCATAAAACAGAATTAAAATTGTAGATTACCCAAAGAAAACTTACAGCAATGGGTTATGTCATTTTACATAGCAACTTTGACAGACTGGCCAGAATGGCCATGGACTATGTTGAAACAGATTCTGGGAAGCATTCAGATTCATCAAGGAAGAGTGTGGTGCCATCAAAGAAAAAAATGAAATAATGCTGTTGGCAACAACATGGATAGACCTAGAGATTATCATGCTAAGCGAAGTGAGTCAGAAACAGAGACAAACACAATATATCACTTATATGCGGAATCTAAAATATGATGCAAATGAACTTATCTACAAAACAGGAACAGACTCACAGACATAGAGAACAGACTTGCTGTTGCCAAGGGGAAGAAGGATGGGAAAGGAAAGAGTGGGACTTGCGATTAGCATATGCAAACTGTTATATATTAAAAGGATAAACAGCAAGGTCCTACTGCATAGCATGGGGAACTATATTCAATATCCTCTGATAAAACATAATGGAAAGGAATATAAACAATAATGATATATACACATCTGTATGTATATATGCATATAGGCATAACTGAATCACTTTGTTGTATAGAAGACATCAACACAACATTATAAATCAACTATACTTTGATTTAAGAAAAAAATAAAGAGTGCTGTGATGTCTATCCTCGGCAGATAAATGGTGATTCACTTTACGTTTGAAGAGGAAAGGATCAAAGAGGTGAAGAGGCTTCACCTCAGCACAGAAGAGAAAAAGTGAAACACAGAGTTCAGGAGTACTGAATATTTCTCTAGGGTATATACCACTATGTTACAAATATTTACTGATCTCTTGTTTCCCTGGTGGCTCAGATGGTAAAGTGTCTGCCTGCAATGCAGGCAACCCAGGTTTGATCCCTGGCTTGTGAAGACCCCCTGGAGAAGGAAATGGCAACCCACTCCAGTACTCTTGCCTGGAAAATTCCATGGACAGAGGAGCCTTGTAGGCTACAGTCCATGGGGTCGCAAAGAGTCAGACACGACTGAGCGACTTCACCTCACCTCAATGGTATATAGAACAGTTGAAACTCTTTTCTTTCCTTCTACCTTCCATAGCAACCTATTCTCTGGTATTCTCCCACTCTATTGGTCATTTTTGTCTCCTTTGGGTGTATTTTTACTGTGTGCAACCTCTAAATCTTGGATTCCTCAAGAAATGTCTTTGTTATTCACTTTCTTCTTAGGTGACTTCATTCCATTCCATGACTTTAAATATGTAAATACTGAGAACCACAGCCTCCTACTTCCAGCTGACTATTCTTCGTCTCCAGATCCAAATATCAAAACTTTAATTTTAATATGAACAACACAGAATTATTAATTTAATGTCCAAACCTACTTCTATACCATTCTTCATTTTTGACAATGGGATGACAATATATCTTGACCCAATAACCCAGCAGTTTTCCTTGGTCCTTCCTTTCCCTTCTTTCCCATATTCAATTAGCCAACAAGTTCTATTGACTCTAATGTCAAGTCATAGCTGAAACCTTCCACTCTTTTTTATTCATGGTTACCACCCTAGTCCCAGTTACCATTATCTTCATCTAGATTATTTCAAAAGCCACCAAAACTAGTCCCCTTCTGATTTTATGTTTATCCCTTGCTTCTGCCCCTTTCTATATGGGAGTCAAAGTGACATTTTTCAAAACATGAAATCTTGTAGTGAGTCTTGCTTAAAATTCTCCAATGGCTTCTTATTAAACTAGGAAGTAAACTCACACCCCCTAAACTTGGATTGTAAAGCCTTACATAATAATGACCAGTTCCCACCCACTTATGAATCATCTTTTTATAGCACTTATCCTCACCCATGGTGACTATAGTCATGAAATTAAAATATGACTGCTCCTTGGAAAGAAAGCTATAACAAATTTAGTATAGTAAAAACCTTTGTTACCTTGCCAACAAAGGTTCATATGGTCAAAGCTATAGTTTTTCCAGTAGTCATGCATGGATATGAGAGCTGAACCATAAGAAAGCTGAGTGTTGAAGAATTGATGTCTTTGAATTTTGGTGCTTGAGAGTCCCATGGACTAAAAGGAAATCAAACCAGTTAATCTTAAAGGAAATCAACCCTGAATATTCATCGGAAGAACTGATGCTGAAGGTGAAGCTACAAAATTTTGGCCACCTGATGCAAAGAGATGACTCACTGGAAAAGATTCTGATGCCGGAAAAGATGGAAGGCAAGAGAAAAGGCATAACAGAGGATGAAATGGTTAGATAGCATCACTGATTCAATGGCCATGAACTTGAGCAAACTGAAGGAGATAGTGAGACACACAGAAGCCTGGTGTGCTGCAGTCCATGGGATGGCAAAGAGGTGGCCACCTCTCAGCAACTGAACAACAAAACCTCACCCATTACATTTCAGCCATACAAGCCTTCTTTGGTTTCTCAAATATGCTATCCTCATTTATATCTTAGTGTGTTCACATTCCTTAGAATACTTTCCCCAGTGAATACCTTGTTCTTAACTCTGGGCTTTGTCTTAAGTTTGACTAAATGATCTTTACTAATAATCAGTCTGGGCTTCCCTGGTGTCTCAGATGGTAAAGAATCTGCCTGCAGTGCAGGAGACCCAGGTTCGATCCCTGGGTTGAGAAGATCCCCTAGAGAAGGGAATGGCGACCCACTCCAGTGTTCTTGCCTGGAGAATCCTCGGGACAGAGGAACCTGGTGGGTTACAGTCCTTGGAGTCGCAAAGAGTCGGAAATGACTGAATGGCTTTCACTTCATGCCAATTATCAGCCTACAGTAAACCACCATAACCTTTCCTTCACTTCCTTCAATACACTCTTAGTAGGCCACATAGTATTCATCATTTCCTGATAATTCTGTTGCCTATTTATTAATTTGTCATTCATTCATCATTACCTGTATCTCTTTACTTAAAGATAAAATCCGTAAGAGCAGGGAACTTGTCTCACTTACTACCCCTAAAATACATTGGGTGCAGAGCAAGCATGTGGTATGTATTCACTGAACAAATAGACAAATATTCTAAATGATCTTCTACATTTGATGTAACATTGATCCCTTTTCAAGGTTGTGAAGCAGATTTGTAACCTTAGACTACATTCTTGTGGTAATTCAGTTTTTAGATTGTTCTTCCTCCAATCAGTTGGCATATAATTAGAACTTGCAAACATTTATGTAAATATACCTTTATTAGAAAAGTAAAACTCAGGCAGGAACTAGAGAAAGAAGAGGGGCTACATACCAAATTAAAATGCATGTTTATTATTTTGTATGAGTGATTACCTGCTAGTACTTACTTTCAAATAAGAGCATAACAAATCAAAGTTTTCATCTCAAATTACATAAATATTGCTTTTTTCTATTAATAACACATCTGAATTCAGAAAAATAAAATGTAAGTACATTTCTTTAAAAACCTTCTTTTCATGATGTGCAATCATTTTCTATAGCTCTACGTGGGTCATAATTAATCGATGCTTCACTCTCATGAGAACTTCAGGTTTATACCCGGATGGGAGGGGATGTCTATGCAAATTATCTTACATTGGCCTGGTTATATATCTAATAACAGCTCCTACCTGCATGCTCAGTTGCTTAGTCACGTCCAACTCTTTGTGACCCTATGGACGGTAGTCCAACAGGCTCCTCTGTCCATGGGATTTCCCAGGCAAGAATACTGGAGTGGGTTGCCATTTCCTCCTCCAGGGGATCTTGCTTAACCAGGGATCAAACGCATGTCTCCTAGATCTCCTGCACTGGCAAGTAGATTCTTTCAAACAGAGACACCTGGGAAGCTAATAATAACTCTGCAGTTCAGTTCAGTTCAGTTGCTCAGTCATGTCTAACTCTTTGCAACCCCATGGACTGCAGCACGCCAGGCCTCACTCTCCATCACCAACATCTGGAGCTTACTCAAACTCATGTCCATCGAGTCAGTGATGCCATCCAACCATCTCATCCTCCTCATCCTCTGTTGTTCCCTTCTCCTCCTGCTTTCAATCTTTCCCAGCATCAGGGTCTTTTCTAATGAGTCAGTTCTTTGCATCAGGTGGCCAAAGTACTGGAGTTTCAGCTTCAGCATCAGTCCTTCCAATGAATATTCAGGACTGATTTCCTTTAGGATGGATTGGTTGAATCTCCTTGCAGTCCAAGGGACTTTCAAGAGTCTTCTCCAACACCACAGTTCAAAAGCATCAATTTTTCGGCACTCAGCTTGCTTTATAGTTCAACTCTCACATCCACACATGACTACTGGAAAAACCATTAATGACTAAACGGACCTTTGTTGGCGAAGTAATGTCTCTGCTTTGTAATATGCTGTCTAGGCTGGTCACAATAACCCCTGGTAGTGGTTTAGTCACTAAGTCAAGTTTGACTCTTGCAGTCCCATGGACTGTAGCCTGCCAGACTCCTCTATTCATGGAATTCTCCAGACAAGAATACTGAAGTGGGTTGCCATTTCCTTCTCCAGGGGATCTTTGCAACCCAGGAATCAAACCCAGATCTCCTGCATTGGTGCTACCAAATACCCCTGCTGCTGCTGCTAAGTCGCTTCACTCATGTCCAACTCTGTGCGACCCCAGAGACGGCAGCCCACTAGGCTCTCCTGTCCCTGGGATTCTCCAGGCAAGAACACTAGAGTGGGTTGCCATTTCCTTCTCCAATGCATGAAAGTGAAAGTGAAGTTGCTCAGTCGTGTCCGACCTTCAGCGACCCCGTGGACTGCAGCCTTCCAGGCTCCTCCGTCCATGGGATTTTCCAGGCAAGAGTACTGGAGTACGGTTTCATTGCCTTCTCTGACCAAATACCTCAGCCATAGGCAAATTAATACCTATATCTTTTGCTTAAAAAAAATCTTAAGAATTAGTTTAACAAACTAAATGGTAAATTCCATTGTCGGTGGTGGTTGTTTGGGAGAATGGCTTTTTAAAAGTCCAAACCTCAGGATCAAAATAACAGTACTTTATTCTGTTGAGATAAAGACAGTGAGGAGCAACAGGCTGTTGCAAGCTGAGATCTCAAGTATGTCAAGCTTGGAGAGAGGAAAAAAAAATTCCTAAATGACACAGAAAGGAGGCAGCCTGCTTCTGGGTAGGAAGGATCTGCAGTACACGAGTGTCACTGACAACCTTGGCTCCCGTACTAAGCACGTGCTCCTTCCAGTTCCACCACAACTGAAGTTTATACAGGATATCTCCAATACCTCTAGGTATTACAGGATGTGGCAAAGCAAACAGGTGTCAAAGAGTCATGGATAAGTATTCTGAGGCAAGATTATTCTAATCTTGTAACCAGCTACCTTAAAAAATAACTATAGAGGACATCATCACTTACCAGGCTATCTAAAAGAGTGCTTCAGATACAGAAGCATTTCCTCACATGGAGCAGGGAGCCCTACAATGGGAGAGGGAAATGGGATACAAGCCTCAGTGAATTCACCCCCATTTCTTCTCTTCCTTCCTCCCCCCCTCCCACCTCCTTCCTTCTTTCCCTCCGTGTGTGGATGTGTGCCTGTTCAGTCGCTTCAGTCATGTCTGATTCTTTGGGACCCAATGGATTGTAGCCTTCCAGGCTCCTCTGTCCATGGGATTCCCCAGGCAAGAATACTGGAGTGAGTTACAATGCCCTCCTACAGGGAATCTCCCTATCCAGGGATCTAACCCGCCTCTCCTGGGTTGCAGGTGGATTGCTTACCACTGAGCCACCAGGAAAGCCCTCTTTCCCTCTACTACCTAAGAAATATTTAACAAACATGAGCATCTACCATGTTTTCAGGCATAAGAGATAAAGAATTAAACAAGGCAAAAAAAAGCTCCTCTTTCATGGTGATTCCGGAGACAGAGAATAAACAAACTGCACTAATTAATAAAATAATTATACTTTATAATAAATGCCACAGATACAAGAAGCAGGCTGATGATATGAGATAATAATTGCAAGAGTCCATTTTAGATGATATAATCAACAAGGGCCTTAAGCTGGGGCATAAAAAAGGATCTAGTCATGCAAAAGATTAATAGGAAAAATTCCAGCCAAATGGTACAAAAAGGCTTAGAAGCAGAAAAAAAATTTATTGCGTATAAAAATTTGAAAAGACAACATGATTGTAGCAGTGTCATCCTGGGAAGCCTGGGATTATATGAAGATGTAACAAGAGGCAGGGGCCAGATTTAGAGGTGAGGAAGTACACACACAACACCTGCAGACAACCAATTAGGCACCATTATAGAGAACATTCAGGCCTAAAAGCTGTGCCCGCACACCCAAATGACACACAAGTAAGTGCACCTGACTAGATACAAATCATACACATAATAAGTCTGAAAGCCAGGACTACAGTACATTTCCTATGTTGTTTCTAGTGAGCAAGACACACTGACACGGCTGTCTGTAAATTCTTTGTAACAAAAGTCCAACAAAAGCTTGGAGGGAAAACATGAACGCATATGAAAATTGGTCCGGTATTCATATCAGGGTATTCAGATTGGGTTGATTGATACATCAAAAAGACAGCCGTATAAAGGGAAACAGAAACCTGCCAGGTCAGGAATTTGTAGTTGTTTCTAAGTCGAAGCACAAGTTTAGGAAAGGCCTTTAAACATACAGAGCAATAGTTGTATAACCTATATCACGGAATGTTGGTCTTAATGACTGAGTTTCGATTAAAAAAAAAAAAATTTCATAAGGCAGCAGAACATTTTGCATTTACTTTAAATAAATTAAAGAACAGAGTAAAACAGAACAGACAAAAATAGATATGTACTAGGGGAGATAAAGGGTCAAGGACCCCCAAGGTCAAGTCTTAAACTTGCTGTCATAAACCTTAAGGCAGCTATGATCAAAGTCTTAGATGATCCCCAAAGTTCTTTTGGCTGTAAGATTATATGATTCTGTCTTCGCATTCCTTGGATGCTAAATATAGATTTCCAAGGGGGCAGAAGGGTCCACACAGCAAATGAAAATCACTTTAAAAATAAACCTATATTGGTTTAATCAGGTCCCACTTGCTTACTTGTCTTTTTTATTTCCATTACTCTAGGAAGCAGCCATGAAATTAAAAGACACTTATTCCTTGGAAGAAAAGTTATGACCAACCTAAATACAATATTCAAAAGCAGAGACGTTACTTTGCTGACTAAGGTCCATCTAGTCAAGGCTATGGTTTTTCCAGTAGTCATGTATGGATGTGAGAGTTGGACTGTGAAGAAGGCTGAGTGCTGAAGAATTGATGCTTTTGAACTGTGGTGTTGGAGAAGACTCTTGAGAGTCCCTTGGACTGCAAGGAGGTGCAACCAGTCCATTCTGAAGGAGATCAGTCCTGGGATTTCTTTGGAAGGAATAATGCTAAAGCTGAAACTCCAGTACTTTGGCCACCTCCCGCGAAGAGCTGACTCATTGGAAAAGACTCTGATGCTGGGAGGGATTGGGGGCAGGAGGAGAAGGGGGTGACAGAGGATGAGATGGCTGGATGGCATCACTGACTCGATGGACGTGAGTCTGAGTGAACTAGGGGAGTTGGTGATGGACAGGAAGGCCTGGCGTGCTGCAATTCATGGGGTTGCAAAGAGTCGGACTCAACTGAGTGACTGAACTGAACTGAAGGAGGTGGGACATAGAGGATCTTGCTTTGATTTATGTCATCAAGTGTTCTGCCTATGCTTCTTTTAAGAGTTTTATATTTTCTGGTGTTACATTTAGGTCTTTAATCCATTTTGAGTTTATCTTTGTGTATGGTGCTAGAAAGCATTCTAATTTCTTTCTTTTACATGTAACTTTCCAGTTTTCCCAGCACCATTTATTGAAGAGGCTGTCTTTGCCCCATTGTATATTCTTGCCTCCTTTGTCAAAAATAAGGTGCCCATAGGTGCATGGGTTTATTTCTAGGCTTTCTGTCTTGTTCCATTGATCTATATTTCTGTTTTTGTGCCAGTACCATATTGCCTTGATGACTGTAGCTTTGTAATATAATATGAAGTCAGGAAGGTTGATTCCTCCAGCTCCCTTCTTCTTTCTCAAGACTATTTTGGCTATTCAGGGTCTTTTGTGTTTCCATATGAATTGTGAAACTTTTTGTTCTAGTTCTGTGAAAAATGCCATTGGTAATTTGATAGAGATAGCATTGAATCTGTAGATATCATTTGGTAGTACAGTCATTTTCACAATATTGATTCTTCCTACCCAGGAACATAGAATATTTCTCCATCTGTTTATGTCATCTTTGATTTCTTTCATTAGTGTCTTATAATTTTCTGTGTACAGTTCTTTTGTCTACTTAGGTAAGTTTATTCCTAGATAAATAAACAAGTGGGACCTGATTAAACTTAAAAGCTTTTGCACAGCAAAGGAAACTATAAGCAAGATGAAAGACAACCCTCAGAATATGAGAAAATAATAGCAAATAAAATAATTGACAAAGGATTAATTTCCAAAATGTACAAGCAGCTCATACAAATCAATGCCAGAAAAACAAACAACCCAACCAAAAAGTGGGAAAAAGACCTAAACAGACATTTCTCCAAAGAAGACACACAGATGGCTAACAAACATGAAAAGATCCTCAACATCGTTCATTATTAGAGAAATGCAAATCAAAACTACAGTGAGATTTCACCTCACACCAGTCAGAATGGCCATCATCAAAAACTCTACAAACAATAAATGCTGGACAGGGTGTGGAGAAAAGGGAGTGCTCTTGCACTGTTGGTGGGAATGTAAATTGATACAGCCACTATGGAAGACGTCATGGAGATTGCTTAAAAAAGCTAGGAACAACACTGCCATGTGTGCTAAGTCACTTCAGTCGTGTCGGACTCTTTGTGACCCTGTGGACTGTAGGCCACCAGGCTCCTCCGTCCATGGGATTCTCTAGGCAAGAGTACTGGAGTGGGTCACCATTTCCTTCTCCAAAACCACCATATGACCCAGCAATCCCACTCCTAGGCATATACCCAGAGGAAACCAAACTTGAAAAAGACATATGTATCTTGTTGTTCGTTTCAACACTATTTACAATAGCTAGAACATGGAAGCAACCTAGATGTCCATCGACAGATGAATGGATAAAGAAGGTGTGGTACATATACACAATGGAATGTTACTCAGCCATGGAACACATTTGAGTCAGTTCTGATGAGGTGAATGAACCTAGAATCTATCCTACAGAGTGAAGTGAGTTAGAAAGAGCAAGATAAATATTGTATTCTAACACATATATATGGAATCTAGAAGAATGGTACTGAAGAACTTATTTATAGGACAGCAGTGGAGAAACAGACATAGAGAATAGATTTTCAGACATGGGGAGAGGGGAGGAGAGGGTGAGATATATGGAAAGAGTAACATGGAAACTTACATTACCCTATGTAAAACAGATAGCCAACAGGAATTTGCTGTATGGCTCAGGAAACTCAAATAGGGGCTCTGTGTCAACCTAGAGGGGTAGGATGGGGAGAGAGATGGAAGGGAGGTTCAAAAGGGAGGGGATATATGTATACCTATGGCAGATTCATGTTGAGGTTTGATAGAAAACAACAAAATTCTGTATAGCAATTATCCTTCAATAAAAAAATAAATTAAAAAAAAACCTATCTTGGGAGACTAGTAAAACATTACAACAGGAAAGAAGCTTGTCTGCTAAAACATACAATAGTTCTTAGTATTGAACTTGGTCTACATCATATACTAAAAGTGAGCAACAGGAATTAAATCAGGAAGCCAGGGTGAAATACTAGAACAGAAACCACAAATCAAAATTAGAGATTTTTATCAGAATTATAGACAAAGGAAAGGAAAAACACAAAGTTTATAGTTGCAGATAATGCTTGAGGCAAATCATGAGAAGAATACAAAAATCAGAGTTTGGGCCAAAGGGTTTGTCACTGAAGCACAAGAAGTTGGGCATCATAAGAAGAGCTGATACCAACTCATGAACTGGCTGCTGTTAAGTCACCGGAAATCGTTGGGTAGTTTTAGGTTCCTGGATGAAGCCAAGTTGGGTCAGAAGATAACTCTCATTAGTAAGGTATGGTTCCTATCTGCCAACTGCGTGCAACCACACTTGGACCAGCGGGTCCAGTGGGTCTCCTCGGCTTATATTGTCCTTCTTCTTTACTGTCTGCTTAATTTGCTTTGGAAATCTATCTGCTCACCATGAGACTATAACAAAGAAGACAACCCAAACCAACTGGGCAACATCACAGTTACTTTTTATGGCCTATACCCAGCAGTCAGGCCACGCTGTGCTAGAAGAAACACATGACTGGGCTTCTGCAGAAAGACCCAGTTCTGAGATCACTAACCATTAATATGTGATTTCAGTCTAGTTACTTAAATCACACAGTCTGTTTGCTCATGTGAAACAATAGGAATAAAACTATTTGTAACAAACATGCATTATATAAATGAAAGAATCTCCGGCATTTCCTCCAATTCTGCAATGTTTTAGTTTGAACATGTTTTTTTCTAGCGATGTATATAATACTGTATTGGTTTCAAGTGTACAACATACTAATTTGGTATTTTTATAGACTGGATTTCACTTAAAATTATTATCAAATAGTGGCTACATTTCCCTGTGCTGTACAATATATTCTGTTGCCTATTTATCGATACATTGGTATTCTATGTCTCTTAATCCCATACCCCATCTACCCTTCTTCTCTTCCTTTCTTCACTGGTAACCACTGGTTTATTTTCTATACCTGCAAGTCTGTGTCAGTTTTGTTGTATTCATTCATTTCATTTTTTAAGAGTCCACAAATTAGTGATAATATAGAATATTTGTCTTTCTTTGTCTGATTTGTTTCATTAAGCATGATGCACTCTGCTGCTGCTGCTGCTAAGTCGCTTCAGTCGTGTCTGACTCTGTGCAACCCCACAGACAGCAGCCCACCAGGCTCCCTCCGTTCCTGGGATTCTCCAGGCAAGAACACTGGAGTGGGTTGCCATTTCCTTCTCCAATGTGTGAAAGTGAAAAGTGAAAGTGAAATCCCTAAGTCGTGTCTGACTCACAGCAACCCCATGGACTGCAGCCTACCAGGCTCCTCCGTCCATGAGATTTTCCAGGCAAGAGTACTCTAGATCCATACAAAACAAAACAAAAAAAAAGAAGAAAGAATTTTACTACTGCTTTTAACATATTAGAAGACACTAAATGAGAAATTTTCAGAAGTTCTGAGCCCTTTTATTCTGGGAGACTGAAAATATTATCATGTGTAAATAGCATGGAAATAGAGCCAGAAAGGGACAATGGGCATATCTTTCCCTCCTCTTTTGTTTTTAATGCCCATCCTGTGTCCCTCTTCCCCCGCCCTTATCTCAAGTTCTAAACAGTCATTACTTGACTCATATACAGGCTTCCCTGGTGGCTCAGCTGCTAAAGAATCCACTTGCAATGTGGGAGACCTGGGTTCCATCCCTGGATTGGGAATGCCCCTTGGAGAAGGGAAAGGCTACCCACTCCAGTATTCTGGCCTGGAGAATTTCATGGACTGTATAGTTCACGGGGTCTCAAAGAGTCTGACATGACTGAATGACTTTCATTCATTCACTCATATATAAAAGACAAAGCAAATTGTTTATGAATTTGTGCCCTGCCTTCAGGAAATGATAGTTTCCTGGAACTGTACAAGGTATATCTATTATTTCATGAGGATATTACATGTTTAAAGAGAAATTTCTCACATTTGAGATGCAGAAGGACTGAGATTTTCTACACAATGTAGTATATCATGCTCTAGTTCTCAAAGACGGAAATTCTTGTTGTGGATATACAGGATCTGTATATATATATATATATACACACATAGATGTTGCTTCAGCAAGTTAGCCATTATAGATAAAAGTAAAAGACTTTAACTCTCACTTATAATAATGAAAAGTTTATTATCTTGCCTTTCAGTTCAGTTCAGTTCAGTTCAGTCACTCAGTTGAGTCTGACTCTTTGCGACCCCATGAATCACAGCACGCCAGGCCTCCCTGTCCATCACCAACTCCTGGAGTTCATTCAAACTCACGTCCATCGAGTCAGTGATGCCATCCAGCCATCTTATCCTCTGTCCTCCCCTTCTCCTCCTGCCCCCAATCCCCCCAGCATCAAAGTCTTTTCCAATGAGTTAACTCTTCGCATGAGGTGGCCAAAGTACTGGAGTTTCAGCTTTAGCATCATTCCTTCCAAAGAATACCCAGGGCTGATCTCCTTTAGAATGGACTGGTTGGATCTCCTTGCAGTCCAAGGAACTCTCAGGAGTCTTCTCCAATATCACAGTTCAAAAGCATCAATTCATTGGCACTCAGCTTTCTTCACAGTCTTTAGAAGGTACCTTTTGTGTAAGAAAATACTTTAATTTTTATTTGATAAAAGCCCCCAAACCTCTGTTTCCCCTCAAGCTACTTTCTTCTTTCTTTTTCTCTCTCATTTCTATCTTTTTATTTTTTACTTGTAGGTTTCTTAAAAGAGTTTTCTCTCACTTTCTAGCTACTTTGTGCTGTATTAACTTCTCAATCTACTGCATTTTGTTTTGTCCCCTAGTTCGTCCCTAACAATGTTCCTAAAGAGTTAGCATCTACACTGAATAAACTTCTGCCAGTCAAGAATCTTTTTCTTCTTCTTTTTAGTATATCAAGAGGTAACATAAAGCAGGTCATTATGTCTGGTATATCAACATCGTTTTTTCTCCTGATATTGACCTGCCCTTTCTTTAAGTCCCATTTCTCATGACAGTAATTGTCTATGTACACACACAAACACTTAGAGAAGGGAATGGCAACTCACCCCAATATTCATACATGGATAATCCCATGGAGAGAGGAGACTGGTGGGCTATAGTCCATGGTGTCACAAAGAGTCAGACATGACTGAGTAACTAACACTTTCACTTCACCTCTGAACACATGCATGCTGCTAATATAGAAACCACTACCACAGCATGCTTAATCAATAAGCTAAAAATCCTAATGAGCAGAGTTTGCACCAATGAGTTGCAGGATCTTGTTCTCTGAAATGTTTTGAAATAACCAGAAAAATTTTCAGAACTCTGAATAATGATCATGTTAGGCCTTCCCTGGTGGTCCAGCAGTCAAGCTCCCCCCCTGCAATGTGGGGTTCCATTCCTGGTCTGGGAAGACCTCACATGCCACAAGGCAACTAAGCCTGTAAGCTATGAGCCACAAGTACTGAGCCTGTGTGCTAGAGCTCACCTGCCGCAACTACCGAGCCCGTGGGCAGCAGGGACTGAGCCCGCTTGCTCTAGGGCCCATGCCCCACAACAAGAGAAGCCACTGCAAAGAGAAGCCCGTGTTCCACAACTAGAAGTTAGTCCCCACTCTCCTCAACTACAGAAAGTTGGTGCATAGCAACGGACATCCAGCACAGCCACAATAAAATAAAAATAGATAAAAACATAAAAAATAATGTTAAATATAATGCTAAATGCACCTATAACTATTATAGGATTTTGTGCTGAGAGAAGGTGGAGTTGAATGCTGTGGCTTTTGTCTTCTAGGCCAGGTACCCAGAATCTCAAGCATCATTCATAATTAATTCTGGCAGGAAAAAGAAGTGCAGAACCATTCAAGGAGGCAACAGATGGAAGTTCGTTCCACTTCTGTAAACTAGAAGAGTTAGATGATCGCATTTAAAAGTCAGGCCTTGCTTTAGGAGGATTTTTAAATTCCTTGGATTTGGTGAATATATGAACCATAACTAAGTCAGAAGATCCAGATGGATAAGAAACATTCCTTCACTCCCCATTACTGAAAAAAGAATGTTTTATTAGTATTCCTGCTCAAATACATTCACTACATTCTTTCACTCCCCATTACTGAAAAAAAGATGTTTTATTAGTATTCCTGCTCAAATACATTCACTTACTGATACATTACTAGGAAAACCACATTTATTCCCTCTCAAACCCCGACCAATGTTCATTTGTTTTTACATAATATGACTTCTAAAATTATCTAACTGCTATTAGGAAAAATGAAAAAATGCTCAATTTTCTCTTAATCGTACTTTGTCCTTATTCAAATAAGTGTAAGGAGGAAGGGTCACGACAGTATAAGGTTGGCCTTTGGAGGAATATGTGATTAATTGATCAAGGAAGCCTATACATGTGTTATATCAGAGACAATAGAGTTGGAGAGGAGAAGACAGCTTTTTAAAAATATTCATAAGGCAGAGACTCTATTTTGTTGTTTTAGGGTTGGAAAGTGAGAGAGGAATCAAGTATAAGGTCAGAACTTTGGTTTGGGAGATTTATGTGAATAGCCACAGTGTTCTGTGAAAGGGAATTAAGGAGAATGTGAAAATGTGTTAGGGGAATGGGCTCATTGGGATCATGTTAAACTTTAAGTGTTCTCAGGTCATATACACTGAAAATTTCAAAGGAGTGTGACTGAGTAGCTCTGGACCTAATGAAAGAAATGTGAGGTAAAGACTTCCTCTCTCTTTTGTACACACACACACACACACACACACACACACTCAGGGAGAATAGATAGAGTGAGGTGGATAGGGAACCGAGATCATACTCCCTGAACAATGCTGATATTTAAAACAATAACTTGATCAGAAAGTTTCCATAAAAATCATTCAAAGTAGCTGGAGGGAAGGCAGGATCCAGTGATGAAGATAAAAACTAAAGAGGAACTTTGAAGAGGATATCACTGTCAACAGTTTAAAATTCTGTAGAGAGGCCAAATCAACCGAATCGGCATCTTCAGTTTCTAAGAGAGTCCTCTGTGGAGCGCGCCGAGAAACCAAATAACAATTCATTGAGGAGTCAGTGAAGGCCCATCACATGGCAAAAAGTTTAGTCATAAAAGGAACGTGAGCCATGGGAACATCTTTGTTAAGGGACAAATAATTTGAAAACAGCTGTGTTTTTATACTTGGTGTTTTTTTTTAAACACAGAATCAATTTGGGCAGCTTTATACACTCAAGGAAAATTTTTAGCTAAGAGACATTTATTATTTAAGAAAATGAAAGAGACTGAGCATAGTTGAAAATTAAGGAAGGGGAAATGGGGTATAAAGCAGAGACACAGAAGCTATCATTATTAATAAAGAGCATCACTTTCCTAATGAATCTGGCTTCCAAATGAGATGTGCATTAACTCATAAATATGACTTGTCTCCTCCAATCCACATTCATGTTTTCACTGGCTAAACCTAACTATCAAAGGTAGAGTAAGATATGGCAGATAGTCACACTAAGATCTCATACTGGATTCCTTCTGAACTTCAAAGTACCCGTGACCATCAGCATCAGCACCAACACAACAACCTAAACCTGGACTATAGTGTCAAAAGCACTGCCACATACCTTATCTCATTTGGCCTTCTCACTAATATTTGCAGTAATCTTCTACAAGACTTGTTGCAAAGGATTCAACAGCCGATTAATTACATTAGCAGAATGTATCTCTCATGGAGGTGTTCTAAAAGAAACCAGAGGGAACTGAATCCCCGTCTTGGTCTTTCTGATTCTTTCTCAGTAGAAAATCTGAAATGAAAAGATTGCCTTTCCCTAAGCCATTTTGCCAGGGGCAGCAGTCTGAATCAGAAAGAAAATGCTTGGGCAAGTTCATTTATCATCACTTACCTTTTTCAACTCAATAAAAGAGTCATTATTATTTTTTATCAACCTCATTTTCTTTTCAAATCAGAGATTAAGCTATTCTTTGAAATTTAGGCAAACTGTAGGTGGAAGACCCAGGTTACAATTGGACAGAAAGTCACATTTAGTATAACATTAAATAATCTTCATTCATAGTGGCTAATTTTATATCTGAACAACTGTAATATCCATCATTAGAAGGGGTCTATGCCTTCACTAATTTTATTCTTAAAAAAAGTCCTCTCAGAATATTTTTGCCAAGTATCATATGAGTTGCCTGGCAACTGCTAAGAACAAATGCAAAGAAAGAGAGGTGATTTAATAAAGAACTTAGACATAATCAAAACCTTGTAAAAATGAATTTGATACCAGCTTTACTCAGAAAAAATAAATACTATCCCTTCAGCTGATTTTAAATACAAAAATTAATAACTTATTGTGAATCAGTTATTAATACAATATAATTAATAAGAGAGAGTAAGACATGGAAAGTGGCGAAAAGTAACCAATGAAGCATTTAAGATATTTTTTTCCTATCCTACAATGCAGTTTGTTCAGCTATTAGATCCCAGGTCTTATGAATGTATTGTACTCACAGGCAATATTCTATAGAAATTTTGCTTGAGAATGTGAGGAAGCTAGAAATAAAATCATACCTTATCTTGCATAGGAATTTTACGGGTTTGGGAATTTAACAGGTTGGCAAGTTTTGCAGAAGCATGAAAGAACACAAAATATTAAAGAAATGAAAAGTTATCATCAGTAAATGGTATTTAAAGAAGAAAACTTCAATACAGAGCCCAGTAATTTCTGAGTCATATAAGGATTTGATTTAGGATTTAAACAACAACAAAAAAAGTGAGGTCAGGTATACTCATTCTTTTGTATTCATAAAGAATATTTTGGTTGCAAGTAATAAAAAGATAAATAATTCAAGAAGAAATTAAAAAATGATTCCATGGATCCTGGACTATTTCATGTGATCTTGGCAGGCACAGAGATTTAGCCTGCAGGGACAATCACACAGACATCTGAATGTCCTCAGAACTTTCTCTTTTTATTTTTCATCTTCTTGTTGTGTAGCACTTCCTTCTGCAACTTTCTCCAAGGGAAGAAACAGGACCAGTAGCTGAGCCCAAGTCTCATTCTTCTAAGTTTCAATGCCAGAAAGCAAGTTACCTTTGTCTTCTTATACTTGGCTTGAAACATCTCAAGGAAAGACTTGCACTGGTGGTGCTTGGCTCAGGAGTCCATTACAGAATCATTAACTGTGGTCAAGTAGTTAGACCCCAGTGCTAGCTGTCCCCACTGGGACATAAAATATGAAAAAGAGGAGGAAGAGTTTTCCCAAAGGAGGAAAGTATATTATGAAGAAGTCAGGAAGGCTTCTGGCCAGACATAATGAGTAAGGAAATAAATATGTTCATACTGAATTTCTGTTTCTTAGTTTGCCATTTGAATGTAACATACTGAAAAGTTGACTCACAAACACTATATTTAGATGCCTAGTTCTACTTCTCTTTTAATGTGTTTCATACTTCTAATCATCCTATTTTTATAAGGACTGGAAAGAGAGTAGGATGGAGAAATAGGGTTATGTGCCCCATAGCCCAAGGTGAGCTATAAGACCCTTGAGATCACAGAAGAAAGACTGTCTAGGAGGTAATCCTCATGCTTTCAAGATGCTATCCAGATTGAGAGTCAGCCCTAGTGTGTGTGTGAATCACATTTTCTCATTCTGTCATTCAAACATGCAGTTTCTAAGTAGGGTCTGAGTTGATGCTCAGAATGTTAGGTGGCTAGTCTGGAAGCTGTGACATGCTCTGCAGCAGACATTTCTAAAGCACAGATACCGGAGGGTAAGAGATGGCTAAGTAAAATGCTTTCTTTGGAGCAAAGGGAAGTTAATTCACCTACCATACTATCTTTCCCTTCTAGAGGCATCAACTCATTCTCATATCAGCTTACAGGAAGTTAACTGCTGCCCGTGGGAATCTGTACCTGTCAGTTATCAAGCTCAAGCCATAAGGAGATGAACTTCCTAATTTGCACTTTGAGTGGCAATGAGTAAAGGATGCAGCCCCTGCATTATTCACAGGGTGTAACTATTAACAAAGTAAAGAATGTTAAAGCTGGAAAACGTTCTTGTCAACTTCAAAGTGTTTTTATTAACTTCCTCAAAATGAGCCATATTCAATCTTTTTGTTGTCTTTGTTGACTGTATAGCACAGGGAAATCTACTCAATATTCTATGATAACCTATATGAGAAAAGAACCTGAGAAAGGATGAATATAAATTCAATTGTTGAGCAGTCAAATGAGAAAACTACAACAGGTATTTTCTAAACAACTACATAAATGTTCATTTTTTGCTAGCTGCTGAAGGTTTTCAGGATGAGAGTTCTTCATTTTGACTTATCTCTACAGCATGGACATACTCATCATTCTTTGAAGAGCCCCAAATCCCTCAGCATAGCAAAATTTAATATCCTTAGCAACCTGTCCTCAACCTGACCCAGGAGGACTTCCCTCTTACAACTGGGTGCGACCACAGCAGACTCTTCACTGTCCCGAGGAGAGGTGCTGCACTTCTCAACGTCTTCCCTCTGGCTCCTGCAGACCCTCTCTTGGGATATGCTTTCATCTGATTCTCTGGAATCTTGAAGGTCAGCTCCATTCCCACTATTTTTGTAAAGGCTTCCCCAATGCCCATCTACCCCTTTATTCCTTCCCTCTCAAATTGGCAGCTATGTGTCTTCTTTTATGTATCCACAATACTTATAACAAGTGTTTCATTATATAACATTCAAGATGGCATATTTGTATATTCTACCACCATTGCAGGTTCCAAATTCTAAATTCTGCTACATTTATTTCTGTGAGTTTCCTCTCTCCTGGTTGTCAGAAGTTTCTGTGGGATCATGTCTGTTTTATTCTATATCCTAGAGAGTACAGTGCTCACATACTTATTGTACTATAATGTGTGTTCTTCCCTATTTTGCAAGTTTCTTGGGAGAAGGACACTTTCTTCAACTTAATTTAGAACTCTGTTACTTAGCTACACACCTGAGACAGAACAGGTCATGAGGAAGCATTTTCTGAGAATCGGTATGAGCATGGAATTGCTTAATGACATCATTGGGCTATCAAATTATTAAATATACTAAATCTTAAAAGCTATTTTTTTTCCGGGTAAAAACTCAGCAGTGGCCACAGGACTGAAAAAGGTCAGTTTTCATTCCGATCTCAAAGAAAGGCAATGCCAAGGAAAGTTCAATTGAGTACACAATTGCACTCATCTCACAGGCTAGTAAAGTAATGCTCAAAATTCTCCAAGCCAAGCTTCAACAATATGTGAACAATATGTGAACCACGAGCTTCCAGATGTTCAAGCTGGTTTTAGAAAAGGCAGAGGAACCAGAGATCAAATTGCCAACATCCGCTGGATCACAGAAAAAGCCAGAGTTCCAGAAAAACATCTGCTTTATTGACTATGCCAAAGCCTTTGACTGTATGGATCACAATAAACTGTGGACAATTCTGAAAGAGATGGGAATACCAGACCACCTGATCTGCCTCTTGAGAAATTTGTATGCAGGTCAGGAAGCAACAGTTAGAACTGGACATGGAACAAAAGACTGGTTCCAAATAGGAAAAGGAGTGTGTCAAGGCTGTATATTATCACCCTGCTTATTTAACTTATGTGCAGAGTACATCATGAGAAACGCTGGGCTGGGTGAAGCATGAGCTGGAGTCAAGACTGCCAGGAGAAATATCAATAACCTCAGATATGTAGATAACACCATCCTTATGGCAGAAAGTGAAGAACTAAAGAGCCTATTGATGAAAGTGAAAGTGGAAAGTGAAAAAGTTGGCTTAAAGCTCAACATTCAGAAAACTATCATCATAGCATCTGGTCCCATCACTTCATGGCAAACACTGTAGATGGTGATTGCAGCCATGAAATTAAAAGATGCTTGCTCCTTGGAAGAAAAGTTATGACCAATTGCTAAAGACCATATTAAAAAGCAGAGACATTACTTTGTCAACAAAGGTCCGTCTAGTCAAGGCTATGGTTTTCCAGCAGTCATGTATGGATGTGAGAGTTGGACTGTAAAGAAAGCTGAGCACCAAAGAATTGATGCTTTTGAACTGTGGTGTTGGAGAAGACTCTTGAGAGTCCCTTGGACTGCAAGGAGATCCAACCAGTCCATCCTAAAGGAAACCAATCCCGAATATTCATTGGAAGGACTCATGTGGAAGCTGAAACGCCAATACTTTGGTCACCTGATGCAAAAAGCTGACTCATTAGAAAAAGCCCTAACGCTGGGAAAGATTGAAAGCAGGAAGAGAAGGGGATGACACAGGATGAGATGGTTGCATGGCATCACTGACTCAGTGGACATAAGTTTGAGTATACTTCAGAAGCTGGTGATGGACAGGGAGGCCTGGTGTACTGCAGTGCACAACTAGTCACAAGGACTAAGGGACTGAACTGAACTGAACTGGGAAGGTTAGTAATTTGATACTCCTTCAAAGTCGTATTCTTTTTTTTTTTAACTTTTCATTTTATATTGTATTATAGCTCATTAACAATGTTGTGACAGTTTCACATAGACAGCAAAGGGATTCAGTTATACATACGTATGTATCCATTCTCCCTCAAACTCCCCTCCCATCCAGACTGCCACATAACATTGAGCAGATTTCCCTGCCCTATATAGTAGGATTCAAAGCCATATTCTTTAAATATTTGTTCAAGATTCATTTAGTGGGCACAGAGCTTGTATCTGTGACTTTTGTTTTTCTCTTGAAGCTATTAATCCTATTACCTTCTATAGGAGTGGGTACTAATTTACTATAAAGTGAGGATTCATATGTGAAGGTCTTAATAAACTGGTATCAAGTTTGAGCGTTCAGATGTTAATTCTACTTATAAATCAGTATTCTAGACTTCTTATAATTTAGTTCAGATTACGAGGTTCACCCATTGTTTCAGCTATGATTTCCAAATGACTAAATCCATGTATTAATGAATTGCAAAGACTTGCACAACATCTAGCTTCTTGCAGTCCTTAAATCCTTTATGCCTCATCTTTCTCTTCTGCAGAATGGAGATACCGACCCCCACCTTGTCAGGATATTGACAAAATAATACAATGAGCATATAATACTCAGCTCAGGGCCTAACACATAATGTGTGCT
This sequence comes from Redunca redunca, assembly GCA_006410935.1. Classification (NCBI taxonomy): domain Eukaryota; kingdom Metazoa; phylum Chordata; class Mammalia; order Artiodactyla; family Bovidae; genus Redunca; species Redunca redunca. Next base: position 357,265 of record SJYQ01104654.1, on the reverse strand, counting down.
CAATAAAAGACAACAAGTTAACAGGATTTTTTGTCCATTAGAGTCTATCAGCACTGTCCAATAGACCTTTCTGTAATGATGGAAATGTTCTATTGCTATGTTTTTTTCTACAGCAGATATAAACCACATGTGGCCACTGAGCAATTAAAATATGACTCATGTGATTGAGAGATTCAATTTATTTTAATTAATTTTCATTGAAATAGCTACATGTGGCTACTGGCTCCCCATAGCAAACAGCACATGAATTGTGAACTAGCATGAGAATGGTGCTATTTTTCACCATCTCACCGCCAAAGATTAGAAAATTTCTTGCATATAATAAGGGTTTTGACATGTTTGAGGAAGGAATAAAGTGAGTAAACTTTAAATGAAGTGGGAAAGTAGGATGGAGAAAACAAAAGCCATGATTCCTGGCACCCCAGTGGAGAAAAGAGAAACTAAATAAATGGAGTTGATATATTTTATGGTGGCCAGAGTCTGCTATGGGCCAGTCAAGGTCCAACCAGAATGAAAACCCTCAAGCCAAAGACAAACTCATACAATATTCCAACTGGAATTAAACTACCACTTTCTCTTTCAATGAAATCACTGTGCCAATATGAAGATAAAAACAAATATCATAGAGGAGGAATTTAGGAATGATGCAGGCAAGAAGAATAGGCAGAAGCAAGAGAAATCCATTGCCCTGGTGCTGACCTTATAATTGGGAGGCCAATTCCACAGCTTCCTTGGAAGTGTTTGAAGTTCCATCATAGTCTCCAAGCCTGAAGAAACTATATATCCTGCATATTGGCTTTCTGCTCTTGGTAAACTAATACCACACAGGAGGAAGGCATATATATAAAATTTGCTTCTCTCCACATCTACCACTGCTCTTTAATATCCCTCACCATCTGAGTCAAATGGTCATTTTCCGCATTCAATAAATTAATTTTTGTTTCCTTCTCGGACTATTCATGTAAGGATATCAGGTTAACACTAACTTATCATTCATTCTAGCTAGGAATATAAATTTAAGCCAAGACTATATATCATGAAACATTCAAAAAGATCAAACGAGCAAGCAACATAGTACCAAAATGCATATTTCCTGGGCATTCTAGGATATTGGAATAAGATAATTCTAACTGGGAAAGTGGAGAAGGCAATGGCAACCCACTCCAGTACTCTTGCCTGGAAAATCCCATGGGTGGAGGAGCCTGGCAGGCTGCAGTCCATGGGGTCACCATGAGTTGGACACGACTGAGCGACTTCACTTTCACTTTTCACTTTCATGCATTGGAGAAGGAAATGGCAACCCACTCCAGTGTTCTTGCCTGGAGAATCCTAGGGACGGAGGAGCCTGGTGGGCTGCCATCTATGGGGTTGTACAGAGTCGGACACGACTGACATGACTTAGCAGCAGCAGCAGCAGCAGCAGCAGCTGGGAAAAAAACATGTCACTTAGAATAGATGGGGAAAAAAGCCTAATGGCAATATCATGGATGGTCTCGTGTGCCACACTCAGCAAGGCGATTAGGGACCCTTTAGAGAATATTTAACAGGAAAGAAAAGAGGATGAAAATGACATTAAGAAACCCTGCTGCTAAGAAACCCTAGGCCATCTTGTTACAACATTCCAAATTCCATTATAGATGTGAAGAAGATGCAACCAACAAAATGGATTAAAAGTCACATGTCATCCAATGCTACACATTGACCTCTATCATGCACCAGTCAAGGTCAGAAGGATGGGAAACAGATTTCAGTTCCACTGGAATGATGGAGTCCATTTACATATGTCCACAGCATTGATTTAAAAATTGAGGCTGGACCACTTTAAAAATGATTTGCAAAAAAAAAAAAAAAAGGCAAATATAACTGGCAAATATAAACAGGAGAATATAATTGATCTCTCATTTCAGATTCAGTTGAAAATAGCAGTCCTGGGGCCATTGTTAAGTCACACAGTGGGCACAGAAAGTTGGAAGTCTACCCAGTTTTTATTCCCCGTGACCCAGTGGGGGTCTTGGCTAATAGAGCTGTGAATATTCAGTGAAAGCCAATAATCAGTTTACCACAAAAATAGCAGCCATCACAGCTCCGACCGCTTATAGGCTTGCCAGGAAGGGCACCCCGTACCCACGCACATACTTGGTAAGTGATGGAGGAAACACCATCCTCTAAGCAAGCCTTCAAGGTTTGCTTTTTGATGATTCTGTCACAGGAAGGATTAACAATGCAGGACTTCCTTCACTGCTGTTTTCACAGTTCGTTTTTCATACGCCTAGAATCTCTAAGGAAGCTGTTAGCATCTAACCAAAATAGAAGAAGGCAATGATTTACATGCATTGTTGGGAAAAATAAGTAAATCCCCCCAAACAGCACGTTGGTTACATGTAGACAGCCCTGCTGCTCAGAGTGAGCATCACATGGGTGCACTGACTAGGGGCACACCTTGGAGAGGCCATCAATCATATTCAAGTCTTGTTAGGCTCAGACAAAATGCTGTGACTCCTAAGAAAGTCTGCTGAAACTGCGCTTCTAATTTCCTGGGGACTTTCTACCCTTGAGGATCAGGGAATAAAGGAAAGAGCAAAGGCTGAACTGAAAGATTCTTAAGACAAATAAACAGGGGGAATTATAAGAACAGTCTTTCTGATGGAATGTTCACCCCAATAAGGGCCACTGCTGCAGAAGAGTCATAGGGATTCATTGTGCACGTGCTCAGTCCTGTCCAACCCTTTGCAGCCCCATGAACTGTCGCCCGCCAGGCTCCTCTGTCCATGGGATTTTTCAAGCGAGACTCCTGGAGTGGGTTGCTATTTCCTCCTCCAGGGACCCCAACTAGGATCAAATCTACACATCCTGCATCTCTTTCAGTGGCAGGCAGATTCTCTACCACTGGGAATCCTGCATACAAAATCAGGGCAGTTTGCAAAAAGGAAAAGAAAAAATAGAGCAGTTGAAAATCTGAATCTTGGGGTTGGATGCCTCTAGCTGTAGCTGCTACAGGCCCACCTCAATACTGCCATCAAAGCAGACCATTGTGAAAGAGTGTTAGGGAAAGCCTACTGTGTTTGCCCTGGAGTTAGGGAACACTGGGCCTGGTGATGGCTTCTTAACCACATGTTACTGAAGTGGCTGCACTTTCTACGGCACACTATGCAACAGAGTAAAGGGAGACATGGGATAAGACATGGCATAAAGACAGACTGGAATGAGGCGCTTAGGAAGCAAAGGGTGGAAGGGCATATCCATTCTGTACCATGATCCCCTTAGTGGTTCTTTGGGCTTCCCTGATAGCTCAGTTGGTAAAGAATCTGCCTGCAATGCAGGAGGCCCCAATTCGATTCCTGGATCAGGAAGATCTGCTGGAGAAGGGATAGGCACTAGCCACTCCAGTATTCTTGCACTTCCCTTGTGGCTCAGCTGGTAAAGTATCTGCCTGCAATGCGGGAGACCTGGGTTCGATCCCTGGGTTGGGAAGATCCCCTGGAGCAGGGAAAGGCTACCCATTCTAGTATTCTGGCCTGGAAAATTCCATGGACTGTATAGTCCATGGGGTCGCAAAGAGTTGGACACTACTGAGTGACTTCCATTAGTGGTTCTTCTGGTTCTACATGAAGAAGCACACAGGATAAAGAGAGAAGCAATACTTTGGGACTATCCCTAGTTGTTTAGATGGTTAAGAGCCTGCCTGCAATGCAGGAGACCTGGGTTTGATCCCTGGGTTGGGAAGATCCCCTGGAGAAGGTAATGGCAACCCAGTCCTGTATTCTTGCCTGAAGAATTCCATGGACAGAGGAGCCTGGCGGGCTACAGTCCATGGGGGTCTCAAAGAACTGGACAGGACTGAACGACTTTCACTTTCTTCAAAGTGATTAATGGTCAGACAAGGTAGCAGCCAGCAGAGTGCCAGGCACAGACTGCTGAGGGGCTGGAGGCAATGCTGCTCCTCTCTCAGGGATTTCTCCCCGATGAGAAGCCTGGGTGAAGCTGGACACTGTCTCCTCCACAACTAAGTTGATGGTGGGCTTCACAGAGACTCACCATCAACAGAGACTACAAGCATGAGACAAAACCAGCCTGGCCACAGCAAGGCCAGAGAGGCTTCCGGATGACTCACAGACAAGCAGACTCCCTCTTTTTCTTATCACCCATGGTCCTTATGCCCTCTGACAACTGAAACCAGACCCAGAAAAGAGGGAGGGAGAAAAATCTCACAGCCAAACCACAGTCAGCCAAGCTCAGCTCCCTCTCCCTTTCCTCCATGGTGATGAATGGAAGGCACAATCAGAGAGCAGACAGAACAGACTGTCTCGTCACTCAAGATAAAAACCCGGCCTACACTGTAGGGAGGAGGAGATGTTAAATTGGACACAAGATGGTAGTTTTAGCTGCAATGAAACTGCAATAATTTAAAGTAACCAGAAGTAAAAGAAATGGAAAAATAAAGGCCAGAGATGTCAATGAGTACAGGAAAGAACAGATAAAAAGAGAGTCTGTTTAAAGAGAATGGCATTGAAACATGTATACTATCATGTAAGAAACGAATCGCCAGTCTATGTCCGATGCAGGATGCAGGATGCTTGGGGCTGGTGCA
>SJYQ01104654.1:340690-352467 GCA_006410935.1 Redunca redunca | reverse complement strand
TTACTGGGGTAGTATATTTAATTAACAGTTACATAGTTAAGTCTCACAACAATTATGAGACAAAAATTGTATTATATTCACTTGACAGAAAAGTAAATTGAACAAAAGAGGGGCAAGTTTCTCAGAATTCAGTGATTAAGCTGGGATTTGAAACCAGGTCCATTTGGCTCTAAAATATATGCTTTTTTCCTCTCTCAATCATCTTACTTTTCCAGGCTTTAGTGGTGATGGGATAGCTGGTCTTTCATGTTTAGAAAGCCCTTCTGGGTGTGTGCTAAATGTTAGCAGTAGAATAAATGATACATAAAAGGAAACATTTCAGTAGCAACATTATAAAGAGTAACAGTGGGCCTTTAAATGGAGAACTAGAAATAAGGTGACTAGGAGACCTGACAGCATGCAGGAGATTAGTATGTCAAAATGTGAGCAAAATACTAGAGCAGTGCCTAAACGGGCAAAGGTGATAGAGTGTGGCAAACTGCATTTTCCAAAGATTAACGTAGCAGTATTCTCAGATAGGGGCTTTCCAGGTGGTGCCAGTGGTAAAGGACCCACCTGCCAATGTAGGGGACAGAGGGGACCTGGGTTCTATCCTTGGGTTGGGAAGATCCCTTGGAGGAGAAAAAAATCAACCCATTCCAGTATTCTTGCCTGGAGAGAACTCTGTTATTCTCCAATGAGAGGTAGAGACTATGTCCCATCCCCTGAACCTGTGTAGGCCTTTGTGGCTGCTTTGACCAACAGATTATGGCTCAAGTAGTTCTGAGATTGTGTCATGTTCTTTTGGCACATTTGGTTTTGGAAGCTTCCCACTATGCTGTGAGTAAGCCTAATCAGTCTTGGAAAGGATCATGTAGAGAAAAACTAAAGACCCCAGTCCATCACCCTGGACTGGATTAGCTCCCAAAGCCAGCATTAGAAAGTCAGCAATGTAAATGATCCATCTTGAGAGTGAATCCTCATTGTGCAAAATGAAGCTTAATTTGGTAGGGTAGAGAAAATAATTGCCCCTCTACTCTTCTAAGTTCTAGGCTGAGAACCCTAAGAATATGAAGTGAAGTGAAGTGAAGTCGCTCAATTGTGTCTGACTCTTTGCGACCCCATGGACTGTAGCCTACCAGGTTTCTCCATCCATGGGATTTTCCAGGCAAGGGTATTGGAGTGGGTTGCCATTTCCTTCTCCAGGGGATCTTCCTGACCCAGGAAACGAACCTGGGTCTCCTGCATTGCAGGCAGACACTTTACCCTCTGAGCCACCAGGGAAGCCCCTCTAAGAATATAAATACTAATAGAAGAAAAACAAACAGGTTTAACAACATGTATGCCTCCTATATGAGCTTCCCTGGTGGCTCAGTGGTAAAGAATCTTCCTGTCAAGCAGGAGACATACGTTTGATCTCTGGGTTGAGAATATCCCCTGGAGGAGGAAATAACAACCACTCCATTAATCTTGCCTGGGAAATCCCATGGAAGAGGAGCCTGGTGGGCTATAGTCCATGGGGTCACAAAGAGTCAGTCATGACTTAGAGACTAAACCACCACCACCACCACCACAACTCCCATATACATGAGAGATACCCAGGAAAACAGCAACTCCCTGAAGTGGCCCAAGACATGACCTTAAAAACCATCTCCAGCTAGAGACAACAGAAAGAATTGGAGGGTGGGAGAGCCCAGTTATGGGAGGTTGCTAGGAAAAGCACAGTGAAGAATCAAGCTGCAACATAGATCCAAATCATAATTTTCTACATTGATAACAGTGTCTAGATGTGAAGAGTCCTCCTTCTCTTCCTGGTACATACAGGGAGACACCCTTACAAACAGAGATTTCCCTAATAACTGTAAATGTTTCTTACAAAACAGTGACTTCTCAGTTTTCAGAGCTTCTTCCAAGTTGCTGGTTTTAAAAATAATCAGCCTAAAACAATCCTTACAACAAAGAGGCATATTTGGGGTGGCAAATTTCACTCCCTTCAACTCCTATAAATATTTCTTTGTTAGTTTTTAAAGGCTTTTTATCATGGTTTAGAAAAAATGGAAACAGTGACAGATTTTATTTTCTTGGGCTCCAAAATCACTCCAGATGATGACTGCAGCCATGAAAGAAAAAAGAAAAGCTTCTTGGAAGAAAAGCTATGACAAATCTAGACAGTGTACTTAAAAGAAGAGACAACACTTTGCTGACAAAAGTCCGTATAGTCAAAGCTATGGTTTTTCTAGTGGTCATGTATGGATGTGAGAGCTGGACCATAGAAAAGGCTGAGTGTCAAAGAATTGATGCTTACGAACTGTGGTGCTGGAGAAGACTCTTGAGAGTCCCTTGGACTGCAAGGAGATCAAACCAGTCCATCTTCAAGGAAATCAACCCTGAATATTCATTGGAAGGACTCATGCCTAAGCTGAAGCTCCAATACTTTGACCACCTGATGATAAGAATCAAGTCATTGGAAAAGACCCTGATGCTGGGAAAGATTGAGGATGGGACGAGAAGGAGGTGAAAAAGGATGAGATGGCTGGATAGCATTGTCAACTCAACACACATGAGTTTGAGCAAACTCCAGGAGACAATGAAGGACAGGGAAGCCTGGCATGGTGCAGTCCATGCGGTCACAAAGAGTCAAACACAACTTATTGATTGAACAACAGTAAGTATTGGTTAAGCCATACCATGCAAATATTCTCAGCTATGTGCAAGGACAAGCTGAGACTATTGAAATTAAAACTCTGTATTTAACTGGTAATCAGGAAAAAACAAAAACAACTTTGTTTTTGAGGAGCCATTCCTGCAAAACTTTAACAAAACTCTAGACTTATACAGCATGTTAATACTTCTCATTTTGTCAAGACTAGAAAGTTGGAGAATGGTTTGTTTCATAGTAATAGACAAGTGACACAGAAATCCCATCACAGAAGAGGAACGGGACTCCAGTCTCTCACTGTAGCAGAGAACTCATGACAGGACCCTAGCCCGGAAGAAGTGGCTTATGAAGCAGAATTTCAGAAGTGAGGCGCAAGATAGATCATCTGTTTTTAGACCATGGGTAAAAAATAGGGACTTAGATCCAGGAATCAAGGTTGTTATATAAGCCAATTAGTAGGTACTTGGTTAGGGGAGGTTCAACAGATCTGACTTGATGTTCAAAGAGGTAACTGGCCTCAGATGCAGAAATAAGCAGGGGCTCTTCTGAGGGACTGGAAACTAAGGCACGCATTTATAAAGTTTTGTACCAGACCACAGGTGTCATTTCAAGATTTTAGTACCAGCGTGGCAAATGAGTTCCAACTTCCAGACATCTCTGATTTATTAGTAGTGCTTGCCTAGAGTAATATATTGAGAAAGACTGTGAGACAGCGTCTGGGCTCAGCAGGAAAGACTAGGAAGACTGATTAATGATGTCTTTCACCAGTGCTAAAAAAGCTACGTGACATGCATGCCATGCATTTCCTAACCCTGTGCTAAATGTGACTAATTGCTACACTGTCAGTAGGGCCCTCTTCACAGGACCCAGCATAAAAACGCATGCAAAATATCTTTATTGTCTGTACAGTAGCAGATGTGTTTCCCACACATTGAGGAATAGGTCTGCAGTCAAGATGCATGTTAAATTGGTATTCTCAACTAATTTGTAGTATGACCTTGAGCAAAGCACTTGATCTCTTTTCCGCTTTTTTTTTGTTTTGTAGGACAAGAATATATTATAAGATCTTCCTAACAAGGTTGCTATGAGGGTGAATGAGAGAACACAATGTTTTGTAGACTATGAAGCCTCCATGCCTACGTGTAGCTATTAAAACCTATTTTATTATGGCACATCCTTTTCCTACTTTGACCAAACCTGGAAGTCATATTTGTTCCAACTCTTTCACTCTCTGTATCTAACCCATCACAAGTGTATTTTGATCCTTCCAAATAAAGCAAAAGTCCTTTCCTTTCTGTTCCCACCAAGGCCTTCCCCTTTCCTTTCTTACTTGGCTGTTGCTGTTTAGTCTCTAAGTCATGTCCAGCTCTTTCGTGACCCTATGGACTGTAGCCCACCAGGCTCCTCTGTCCATGGGATTTCCCAGGCAAGAACACTTGAGTGGGGTGCCATTTCCTTCTCCAGGGGATCTTCCCAACCCAGGGATCAAACCCTCATCTCCTTCATTGGCAGGCCAATTCTTTACCACTAAGTCACCACTGAAGACTCCTCTCTTATTACTTATTACATATATTATGACACTGTTCTTAGAATGGGTGGGTTTTCTTTGCTAAAGTGGTTACCTACCATTGGATGAGGCTAGAGGTATGAAAAAGTCAAGTCAGAATAAATGGTGGAGGAGAACTGGGTAGAGAGACCTAGGAATAGGTACACAGACCTATGGACCAGGAACCGAACAGAACAGATCAGAGCCAGGGGTCTAAGTGCTAAAAGTCTAGAAATAAAAATCTATTAATATTAATAGAAATCTAGAAATAGAGTTGGAGAAGGCAATGGCACCCCACTCCAGTACTCTTGCCTGGAAAATCCCATGGACAGAGGAGCCTGGTGGGCTGCAGTCCACGGGGTCACACAGAGTTGGACACAACTGAAGTGACTTAGCAGCAGTAGCAGCAGCATAAATCGAGTGGCAATCAGAAGTCTATGGTCTGGAATCCAGATTAGAGTTTGGCCAACAGGAGTCAAAACGCAGGGACAGCTAGAGACACAGGGCATTTCTAATAAATCCACACTATTATCAAGAACTTCTGATATCTGCTTCCCCCAAAGTTGCCTTTCTGGGTTTCTCTGTTCCACTCAGAGCAGTTTATTTTTATTTATTTTTTAACCAGGATTTCCATATACAAATTATTTTAAGAAAGGGTGATTTGATGTTAAAAACTTGGAAAGCCACCATCCTACATGAGTCTTCCTGCATAATTAAATGGGTCTGCTTGCTACTTCTCAAACATTCAGTACACTTTTCCATCTCTCATGTGCTCTCTGACCCAGCTTCAGACCCATGTCCTAACTCCCTTCTAGCCTGCCCTACTGAAATCTTCTCCATTGCCTAAGAGCTGGCTTGTAGGGCTCCTATTCTGAACTAACACCTGGAGGAACTTCTCTCTTTCCTTACAATGTTTTTAATATTACCTATTTAGCAATCATCACGCATCATTCCCAGGTGTCTTGGACAAATGCGTATACCTGATTTCTTCACACTAGATCACAAGCTAACTCTCAAAGGATATCAAGAATGATATGCATGCTTTTTATTTTTCTTACTGCAATTTACCTATCATATTGGGCCTTTAAATAGTTTTAAATAAATATAAAATTGATTGAAAAGATTTTTTGCTGTAAATGGATTCTACTGATTCTAGAATTAACAGGTGGAAAAAATGAAGAGCACATTAATTTTCATCATGCACAAAAAACACTCAGATGGATCATTTCTTTAATCACAAAGCAAGCACCAGGCCTCAAAGGGTATTTCTGTAATCCTGTGTGTTGGGTTTAGAATTTTTTTTCACTACTTGGATGATTTCAAACCATAATTTTTAAAAGCAGCAATTTTCCCATGCACAGAAAATTTCTATCACCTATTCCATCTCTTAGATAAAATTAATCATTTTTATTTCACAATGCCAAAGAATTTTCAAAGACATCCTATCCTTTTCTAACTTCAACTGCAGAGACAGTGTTTCATCTAACTTGTGTGAAAGTTAGTTGATTTAATATGAAACATCAAATTAATACAAGATAATACACAGAAATCAGCTCTGTGCGATTATTTTATTTGAATACATATTGTGGAAGCCTAAATTCCTTAGCAAGTAAGAGAGAATACAAACAGTCTAGATCTCTGAGGAAGTAGAAAGAGAAAGGAAACACTTTAGTGGTGAAAAATTTGTATGACTTCAGTGGAACTGAGGGAATATTCTTGCCTCCCAACTTATATATCACAGTCTAGAATTATAACTGGTATAAAATTAATTTATCATTCTCTTTGTAGCCTGTATTTCTTGGTCAACTAGGTGATAATCTCTTGACTTCACATTTGCCAAGCAACTGTATCCACTCTACACAATCTTCCAATCTACTGGTAATGAACATGAAGGAGAGATACAAATACCAAGATATGTCTAATACAAAGTGTACAGATCAATATTTAGGAAATAGTGAAGATAACAGAACATCAGGACAACTCAGGAAGAAGGTAGAAGAAAGATCAAACAGAAGTAAAAAGACGTAGTCACGTAGTGCTCTTTTGAAACTGTTCATGTGAGAAGGGCGAGATCTAAAATGAACTTGGAAAAGTTCTTTGGGTGTGAACGGATTTACAGTAAATGCTTCTTTCACGGAGTACAACTTGAAACCTGGCACTGAGGACTTTTATGTCATGGGTAGCCCAGACATGAATGTCGTTCCTCATGATTCCTCTAGCCCAAGAGTCTCAATGATACAATTTTTTAACTTTCTATTTTATATTGGAATATGGCCAATTAAAATTGCTGTGCTCAATTCAGGTGAACAGCAAAGGAACTCAGCCATACACGCACATCTATCCATTCCCCCCCAAACTCCCATCCTATCCAGGCTGCCACATAACGTTGAGCAGAGTTCCCCTGTCACACAGTAGGATCTTGTCGGCTATCCATTTTAAATACAGTAGTGTAGATCCCAAATTCCATTATCACTTGCCCCCATTCTTCCCACTGGCAACCGTGAGTTCTTTCTTTAAGTCTGTGAGTCTGTTTCTGTTTTGTAAGTAAGTTCATGTCTATCATTTCTTTTTAGATCCCACATATAAGCAATGTCACATTTTTCCTTCTCTGTCTGACTTATTTCACTTAGTATGACAGTCTTTAGGCCCATGCACGTTGCTGCACATGGCACTATTTCACTCTGTTTAATGGCTGAGAAACATTGCATAGTATCGTATGTATGTACTACATCTTTTTTACCTATTTCTCTCTTGACAGACATTCAGGTTGCTTCCATGCCTTCTCTATTGTAACAGTGCTTGAATGAACACTGGGGTGCATGTATCCTTTTGGATCAGGTTTTTCTCCAGATATATGTCCAGGGGTGGAATTGCAGGGTTATAGCACAGTTCTATTTTTAGTTTTTTAAGGAACCTCCATACTGTTCTCCAGAGTGACTGTACCAATTTACATTCCCACCAACAGTTTAGGAGAGTTCCCTTCTCTCTACATCCTCTCCAGCATTTATTGTGTGTGGATTTTGTTGATGATAGCCACTTTGACTGGCAGCTCATCAAAACTCATCGCAGTTTTGATTTTCATTTCAATGTTATTTTGCTTTGTGCCAAGCATGAAAGCTGAACAGGGATCTTGTCACCTTAACAGAAACTAACTTTAGGGAGATAGTAGTGATATCTAGAAGGTTAAAGGTAAAAAGAATAATTCACTGATCAGAACAAATTCTGGGTATGGATAACTTAGGGGACCAAACTAGTGTATATTAGCTTCACCTGCCTATCACTTAGGAGGGACTTTTTTTCCCCATCACCTCCAGTGCCATTAATATCACCATCATATTAGCTGTCACAAAGAGATATTTGTACAATAAACAAAAGCCTTTTAAAAATTAGAAGACTATTGTATTTGCTTGCTCTACAGAGAAGAAAGATCTAATTAGAATTGAAAAACCATGGGCTATATCCTTTTCCACAATCAAGATCTCTGCTCCCCTGAGCTAGGATTTTCCTGTGACCTTACAGGAGTTCTGTAGGTGTGGGGATCTGTAAAACTTAGGATGAACTCTATAAAAACCACCACAGACCTTCCCAAAGCCTTTGTTCTCTTGATTATCCTCCAGCACAAATAAAATCCAGTTTGGATTATTGCTGGCTCTTTCAGTGATAATAAAATTGGCCAGATGACCAATTCATTACTGGTAATAAACATTGGCCTTCATGTCTAGGGGCCCCAGATTTTAAAAAAAAAAATGTGGCAGGCCAAAGGAGTATTAGGAAGTCAGTCTGAAAGTAAGGCAACAAAGCCTGTTACTTTCAATGATGCTCTTTACTTTTCATTTCCTTTTCTTTGTTTCTTTTCTTTCCTTTTCATTAGGATTAAAATGATCAAAAGACCAAAGACAAGGTCATAAACAGATGTCTAATACATAATCAACACGGCTGCAAGACTGGGGGGTACGATACAGTAAAAAAAAAAAAAAAAAAAGGACAATCACAGAAGGACAATCATTAGGAGGGTGATGCAAATTTAACTCCTCCAAGAGGTTTTCTTCACTGAAGTATTTTTGAAATCCAATTCTAAAGAGGCATGCATGCCATGATTACTTCTGTCAGGAAATTCACTTAAAAAAATGTCCCAATATCTACCTGTGATTAAAACAGGCCTAAAGCATGCTTTGGTGAATAATTGATTCTAGTGACAGAATTTAACATTTTTTAATAACAACTCACTAAAACAGTAAGAATTAGGGACACAGCATATAGAAAGAGTGCTGAAGGAAAGATGTCAAGATACCTACGTGAATCAATTCCACAGAACTCTAGAGTAGAAAGAGACTTAAGAGTCATCTCTTCAGTCTGTCTGCTAACATAGAAATCTCTTCAAAATATTCATGATAGGCAGTTATCTGGGATCTTAACTGTATCTGCGGTCATTAACTGTAACTGTATAATGAGCTCATTCACTTTTGATACACTTCTATCTAATTACTCCTCCACATACTGACTTTAAGCCAATTTCCTTGACCCCCCTATTCATGGTCTCCAGTTGTACCCAATAATTTAATCTACTCTTTGGCCTGAGATATGTTTATTTACATTCTATTAGTGAACACATATATATTTACACATATGTAATAAATGTAACATTTATATATACATATAATGATGTATATAATGATGCATACATATAATGATATATATATATGTATATAATATATACATATAATGAACGGAGAAGGCAATGGCACCCCACTCCAGTACTCTTGCCTGGAAAATCCCATGGACGGAGGAGCCTGGAAGGCCACAGTCCATGGGGTTGTGAAGAGTCATGATTGAGCGACTTCACTTTTCCTTTTCATTTTCATGCATTGGAGAAGGAAATGGCAACCTACTCCAGTGTTCTTGCCTGGAGAATCCCAGGGACAGGGGAGCCTGGTGGGCTGCCATCTTTGGGGTCGCACAGAGTTGGACACGACTGAAGCAACTTATTACATATAATGAAGGGGAGCAGAATATACTACCCTAAAATGTACCACTTTAGCACACGGATTATTTTGAGCTGAGGGCACTTTATATGCCGCAAACTCAGAAAACACGTTTACCTCTCTAACTTACTCTGAATTCAACTTCCATAAATTCTTGAGAATTTAGATAAGAGAGGCCTGGCACAGAAAAAGAACTATTAACAGAAATAATTTCCCTGCCTACCAGGGAAAAGATCTGATTATCAAACATACACTCTTATCATCTCATCAACTGCTCTCCTTCCCTATGAAGTCTCAGGCCCAATCTAGTCCTTAATACAAAATGACATATAATTTTCAATTGCCTTTCTGCCTTTGAGTTTCATATTTCTATGGGACTCCTATACCTACAAAATTAAATTTGGTTTTATGTTATTAATCTTCCCTATGTCAATTTAATTATTAGACCAGCCAAACAACCTAGAAAGAATAAAAATCAAACCCCATAATAATGTTATATATTTAGGTATAGATAAATATATAAACATAAAGATAGAGATGTGTTTTTAGAGTACATGAATACATACAAAAAATATATGAAAAAAATACCCACAATCAATCACAGTGGTTAGTTCTGGAGAGTGAGTAGAGTGGACAGAGTAAAATACTGCATTGTAAACTCTTCAACAATCTGAAGCTATGGATATATAGCAACATAATTTTTATAAGGATTAAAAACATAAATGAAATGCAGTCTTCACTTCAGTTTAGTTCAGTTGCTCAGTTGTGTCCAATTCTTTGTGACCCAAAGGACTAAGCATGCCAGGCCTCCCTGCTGTTGCTGGTAAGTTGCTTCAGTCGTGTCTGACTCTGTGCGACACCATAGACGGCAGCCCACCAGGCTCGGCCGTCCCTGGGATTCTCCAGGCAAGAACACTGGAGTGGGTTGCCGTCTCCTTCTCCAATGCATGAAAATGAAACGTGAAAGTGAAGTCGCTCAGTCATGTCCGACTCTTAGAGACCCCATGGACTGCAGCCCACCAGGCTCCTCCATCCCTATCCATCACCAAATCCTAGAGCTTACTCAAACTCATGTCCATTGAGTCGGTGATGCCATCCAACCATCTCATCCTCTGTTGTCCCTTTCTCCTCCCACCTTCAATTTTCCCAGCATTAGGGACTTTTCAAATGAGTCAGTTCTTCCCATCAGGTGGCCAAAGGATTGGAGTTTCAGTTTCACCATCAGTCCTTCCAATGAATACGCAGGACTGATTTCCTTTAGGATGGACTGGTTGGATCTCCTTGCAGTCCAAGGGACTCTCAAGAGTCTTCTCTAACACCACAGTTAAAAAGCATCAATACTTTAGCGCTCAGCTTTATTTATAGTCCAACTCTCACATCCATACATGAATACTGGAAAAACGATAGCTTTGACTAGCTGGACTTTTGTTGGCAAAGTAATGTCTCTGCTTTTTAATATACTTTCTAGATTGGTCATGACTTTTCTTCCAAGGAGCAAGTGTCTTTTAATTTCATGGCTGCAGTCACCATCTGCAGTGATTTTGGAGCCCAAAAAAATAAAGTCTGTCACTGTTTCCCCATCTATTTGCCATGAAGTGATGGGACTGAATGCCATGATCTTAGCTTTCTGAATGTTGAGTTTTAAGCCAACTTTTCCACTCTCTTATTTCACTTTCATCAAGAAGCTCTTTAGTTCTTCTTCACTTTCTGCCATAGGGTGGTGTCATCTGCATATCTGAGGTTATTGATATTTCTCCTGGCAATCTTGATTCCAGCTTGTACTTCATCCAGTCCAGCATTTCTCATGATGTACTCTGCATAGAAGTTAAATAAGCAGGGTGACAATATACAGCCTTGATGTACTCCTTTCCTGATTTAGAAACAGTTTGTTGTTCCATGTCCAGTTCTAACTGTTTCTTCCTGACCTGCATACAGATTTCTCTGTATGACCTTCAAGAGGCAGGTCAGGTGGTCTGGTATTCCCATCTCTTTCAGAATTTTCCACAGTTTATTGTGATCCATACTGTCAAAGGCCTTGGCATAGTCAATAAAGTAGATGTTTTTTATGGAACTCTCTTGCTTTTTAGATGATCCAGCAGATGTTGGCAATTTGATCTCTGGTTCCTCTGCCTTTCCTAAATCTAGCGTGAACATGTGGAAGTTCACAGTTCATGTTTTTGGCTTGGTTTGGAGAATTTTGAGCATTACTTTACTAGCATGTGAGATGAGTACAATTGTGCGGTAGTTTGAGCATTCTTTGGCACTGCATTTCCTTTGGATTGGAATGAAATGCAGTCTAAGTGTGTATTAATGGAAGTAAATGTTATATTCTTATCTATATGCTATATATTTTAGTAGGCCATGTGTTCTTACTCTTTTTCACCCATTCAGCACTCTGGTTAAATGTACTTTTTCTCAGAATAATGATTTTAAGTGCAGAAAATAAAATACAGAGGATTACAAAGGGAATTATATTAAATTTATTATCAGAATGTTAAAATAATATTGTGATATATTCACATATAATCTAGTAGTGGATACCATAACACCAAAATTTAATTTTAAAATAGAGATTATTTAAATTTCAAATACCTCTAACAACAAGAGTGAT
>SJYQ01104654.1:304526-340673 GCA_006410935.1 Redunca redunca | reverse complement strand
CTCTAACAACAAGAATGATACAAAATTCTGTGCAGTTTCTATTAGTTACTGAGTCACAAGTATTGCTAATCCCACTGAAGGAGGTGCTAATTTTTAGTTAGAAATTAGCTTTTGAGAGAGGAAGGAGAAAATGGTTTACCAATAATTATTCATTTGTACACTGCCTTTTTTTACAGAAAGATAAGACAAAAGATGTAGAAAATCAGGCTTATATATACTTTTTTCCCCTCACTTAAGTTCTCACTAGACTCCCGATTGAGGATACGCATATACCAAAAAGGTGTGGCCTACTGAGGTTATCTTATTCTTGTGAGAACATTAATGGGTAGAAAGAGTCTGGAGGAGACATAAAGCACAGCAGAGGGTCTGGAAATCATGTCAAGTGAGGGTGCTTAGCCTACAGAAGAACACAGACTAATAACCGCCTTCAAACAATAACAAAGAACTTCTTCACGGGCCCAGTTCTGTTCTCAGCACTAGTGCATTTACTTGCCTTCTGCAGGCCAGGACTTCTTTATGTAATCCTTTATGTGATCATCCAGTTTCTTCTCAGAAGAACGGACCTCAGCGACATTATTACTGGAGTAGTTAACCAAGTCCACTTTTTCTCTTATTTGATTGATTCATTTCAGTTCCACACCTAATTATTAAGTTTGTACTATGCACGTGAAAGGGACTAGGGGCTGTCAAGGACAATAAGAGGAGAAAGAAAGGGAGAGGCAGAGAGACAGACAGAGGGAGACAATGTGAAAGACAGATATTTGGTCTTTGCTTATCATTCAGGAGATTACATTTGGGGGATGAGAAGAGAAAGGCAGAGTATTTGATTTAGCAATAAAGATTCATGTGTACAATGCTTTTTTCCAGANTTAAGTTCTCACTAGACTCCCGATTGAGGATACGCATATACCAAAAAGGTGTGGCCTACTGAGGTTATCTTATTCTTGTGAGAACATTAATGGGTAGAAAGAGTCTGGAGGAGACATAAAGCACAGCAAAGGGTCTGGAAATCATGTCAAGTGAGGGTGCTTAGCCTACAGAAGAACACAGACTAATAACCGCCTTCAAACAATAATAACAAAGAACTTCTTCACGGGCCCAGTTCTGTTCTCAGCACTAGTGCATTTACTTGCCTTCTGCAGGCCAGGACTTCTTTATGTAATCCTTTATGTGATCATCCAGTTTCTTCTCAGAAGAACGGACCTCAGCGACATTATTACTGGAGTAGTTAACCAAGTCCACTTTTTCTCTTATTTGATTGATTCATTTCAGTTCCACACCTAATTATTAAGTTTGTACTATGCACGTGAAAGGGACTAGGGGCTGTCAAGGACAATAAGAGGAGAAAGAAAGGGAGAGGCAGAGAGACAGACAGAGGGAGACAATGTGAAAGACAGATATTTGGTCTTTGCTTATCATTCAGGAGATTACATTTGGGGGATGAGAAGAGAAAGGCAGAGTATTTGATTTAGCAATAAAGATTCATGTGTACAATGTTTTTTTCCAGAAAGGTAAAACTAAGGACATAGAAAACCAGGTTTATATATACTTTTAGATATATCACGCATGATATAAATTCCATAATCATCAGGGGCATACCTTCATAATGAAATCTAATGAAATACAGTCTGACAACAGGATAGATTATTGGAAATCA
The DNA here is from genome assembly GCA_006410935.1 of Redunca redunca. Taxonomy (NCBI): domain Eukaryota; kingdom Metazoa; phylum Chordata; class Mammalia; order Artiodactyla; family Bovidae; genus Redunca; species Redunca redunca. The sequence goes on along the minus strand of SJYQ01104654.1, from coordinate 339,016 downwards.
GAACTCTTCCATAAAATCCCCATTGCTGTAAGAGAGATAAAAACTGATGCAAACCCTGAGATGAGGGGATGACAAATTTGGCCTGCAAAAGATGAGAAGGGGACATTTCACTAGGTGTTGAGGGATGAGTAACATTTCAGCAAAGGAACATGAAGGGAAACATTCGCCTTCTGGGCTGATGAAAGACTAGGCAGGGAGTCACAGACATTCTTTGCGGGAATGGCAGTCCGATACAGCGGTAGCACTAGGTGAGTGGGCTGGGGCAAAGCACGGAGAATAACATCGGATACAGCTCTGAAACCTGAGTGGCAGCACACTGTGGATGACTTGTAATCAACCACAAGTGTGGTTTTTATTTTAGAGCTAATGGGAGTCACAGAAGACTTTTACTATGAGAATTCAAATGAACAGGTTGGTTTTATGAAGAGAACTCTGGCCCATTAGATGAAATACAACATATGCCAGATTATAAAGACTAAATGTAGGAAAATCTGTTAAGAAGTTAATATGAGAGTCCAGGTAAAAGGCCTCCCCTAAAAGATGAGATGATTAATGATAGTTTAATAGCAGCTCTGGTTCGATTTATACATGATCTGGAGGTTTGAAATCTTTCTTATTCCCCGTCAAAGCCTGCACTATCACAGAGATGTCATGTTGCCCTTATATATACACACATGCACACACACACGCACACTCACACATGCACACCCATTGGTACAACATGAAGAAAAAGACCATTCCCCATAGCACTTGGATAACTTGATGAAATTTTACTTAATTTCCTTATTTTTTAGTAGAATTTTTAAGCAGTACAGGAAGTGGAGGCTCTCTCTCAAGAAAGAAAAAGTGATGAATTTTTTTAAGTAATAAATTCATTGGCTTCCCTGGTGGTTCAGCAGTAAAGAATTGCCTGCCAATGCAGGAGATGTGGGTTCGATCCCTGGGTTGGGAAGATCCCTTAGAGAAAGAAATGGCAACCCACTCCAGTATTCTTGCCTGGGAAATCCCATGGACAGAGGAGCCTGGAGGGCTACAGTCCACAGGACCGCAAAGGAGCTAAAGGAGCTGGACATGACTTACTGGCCAAATAGCAACAACAATAAATTAATATCAATAGAGAATTCTGCAAACTACAGAAGCCGGATGCCTTCTGCAATCCCATTAAAAAAAGAAATTAGCACTAAGCTGACCACGTTTAGTGATTTAACCTAACCCAACCATAAGAATATGTCCTTGATATATTTGCTTATTTGTGTTAATTATGGATTTCTTACTTCCCTACACATGAAGTAAGCTTTGAGGGAATTTTGATTTTCCTCAGAAAAACTAAATATGCAAAGATTAATCTCACATAGGAAAATGTAGTGTGCAATAACAAACTTAGAGAATTTTTTATATCATGGTTCTAAGCGCACTCATGCAAGGATACAAATAATCAAGTGCTCCCAAGCACCTTTTATCATCTCCATTTCTTTCTTTTCATTTTACTTTAATGTTCTCATTTTTAGAGCAAAATCCTTTATACAGAGAAGGTGAGTACTAAGGTGGGTACTAAGTAGCAGAGATCCGTTTTAAGACCAGGTCAGTCAGAAATGTTCATCAGAACCTAAATCAAAACTTCAAAGGAAGAGATAAATATGGACTGGTGTAAGGGAGATGGGATTAGATCAACAATGAAAAGGGAAACAGCAGAAACCAATAAAACAATAATAGATGACAGATACAGATGAATGAAAGAGGATACAGGGATGACTAGAAGAGAAGGAAAAAGAAAACTACAGTAAACTGAAGTCATGCTCATGCTCATCTTTCACCCCGTGATTCCTCATTACAGAACCAGGACATTTCCAGGGACATTTCTGTTTCTTCTACAGTTTAACTCAGTGAGAATAACTACAGCCTTAATGTACACTGTAACTTTACATTTACTATTTCACTATTCTGTTCCACATAAAATAGGTTTTTTTTTTTAAAAAAGTTTTAAATGAACTTTGGAGCACCAAACTTGAAAGGAGTCTATAAAAGGAAAGGGAGGTCTTGTGACATTTCCTTTCTAATTTGGATTACTCCATGTTATGCTTTTGCTTTTTTGTCTCAAGTTTAATTTCAGAACTCGTTGACTCGCTCATGTTAACTGAAAAGCTTTTAGTTAATTCAGTTGATTTTTTGGAAATTATTTTCAATTTAGCAGTAAATTAATATCAATAAAGAAAAGCAGTTGGAGTTGTCAAGGTGTTAAAAGAAACCGTTCTTATTAGCATTTTCTTTCATATTTATCTGAATAATGAAAACAAATGCATTGTTTCCCTGCACTTAGTACTTCACTGCTAATGACATTTTTCTTTACCTATTCAGCTTTTTTAAAATAAATATCTCATACCCCTTGTTGAAATTATTTCTTACTGTAATGAAGACAAAAGAAATGTTATTCAAAATTTAGACCAAAAGTCCAACTTAGTTCAATAATTCCTGAGCTGATAGGAATATACTACTTTAGGAAGCATGCATGTGAGCATACTCAATTGTTTCAATCATGTTGGACTCTTTGTGACCTCATGAACTGTAACCCACCAGGCTCCTCTGTCTGCGGGATTCTGCAGGCAAGAATACTAGAGTGGTTTGCCATGCCTTTCTCCAGGGGATCTTCTCTACCAGGGACTGAACATGTGTCTCCTACACTACAGGCAGATTCTTTACTGCTGAGCCACTGGGGGAAGCCCCTTTATGATGCATATATTTTATTTTATTGTCTCGACAGAACCACAGAACTTTACCTATCTTCCCTAGCAGGGTGTCTTGGGATGATATGAACATTCCTCCACTCTCACCCCCAACACAGGAATTGTCCAGAAAATAAGCCACTGGCTCACAATGCTTGACAAAAAATGTTAGCTAGATTCCACATAATAATAAAAAAGACAAATGTTTCCATGTCGGAATACTGACCCAGCCATGCCCTACCAGTAAGTCTCCATATCTTTCTCCCCTTTCTACCCCAAGAACTCTAGTCCACACAGCATTGCCCAAGTCAGGATTTCACCATAGCCTACTCACAGAGGAATGACTCTTCCCATTAGCACTGAAACATTCTGATTAGAAGACCTCTTATGTTTTATTCTAATTATCTGCTTTTGGGGCTGTCCAATCTCTCTCTTAAACATCTGGCCACTGAAAGAGGTTATCTTCCAATGCCAGAAAGAATGCATCAGCTCTGAGTGGGCTACTGGCCTTTAAGCGTAAGCAGTTTTTGCACAACCACAAGCATACACAACTTCATATTTTTCATAGTTATAAATAAATCTTCTGGAAACCCAAACCTCTTCTCCCAAAGCATAGATGGGATGCTACAGTACAGCTATGCTCTGAACTGTAACAGGAGGCCTGTTCCTCTCAATCTGATATGCTGGAGCAGGCTTATGCCTTGCTGCTGCTGCTGCTAAGTCGCTTCAGTCGTGCCCGACTCTGTGCAACCCCATAGATGGCAGCCCATTAGGCTCCCCCATCCCTGCGATTCTCCAAGCAAGAACAATAGGGCATACGCCTTAGGTATCCTTAAATAGCATGAGCCCTCAGTTTCTACCATACTATCACTCTCCTTTGCATAGGTGGTTCCTTCCTGATTCATAGAATCAGGGATCTGACTATGATTCCACATCTCCCCTTACAGTTCCTTTCAGAAGCTCTCCTATAAATAGTAACCCCGTAATCCACTGCGTGATTCCAGATTCCTTTGGCCAGTCTGCAAAGGCTCCTTCACAAAGACCACAGAATCTGACATAGCTTGACACCCATTCAAGGTTAGGTTTGTCACCCACAGCAATCATCTGCCTCAGTTAAAATCTGCTTTACATATTAGATTACATGTGAAATCTAATGTGAAAGTGAAGTCACTTAGTCGTGTCCGACTCTTTGCGACCCCACGGACTGTAGCCTACCATGCTCCTCCATCCATGGGATTTTCCAGGCAAGAGTACTGGAGTGGGTTGCCATTTCCTTCTCCAGAGGATCTTCCCAAGCCAGGGATCGAACCTGGGTCTCCTGCAATGTACGCAGATGCTTTGCCTTCTGCCCTGAGCCACCAGGGAATAGATTACATGTAAAGAAACCTAAATCTGCGAGAGAAGAAAATTGAGAAGTCAAAGTATTATTTCTATTCTAACACTGCTGAATTCTCCACTTTCAAAGAAACGGCTTCAAATCCTTTGCCATAGTCGATGTACAAGTGCAAATCTCTAACCCTATAAAATATCTGGGAGATGATATCCACAGCCTGTATGATTTTTCTATGATTTTCCAGAGCTTGGAAGAAAAAAAGGTGTGGACTCTGGAAGTGAAGGGGCAAAATTAAGGTTCAGCAATAGGATATAAGAAAGAATAGAAAGAAAGCACCTTTTCCACGTAAGACAAGGACACTAAGTAGTCAGAAGTAGTGATGGTCCCTGAACATGAACATGGATCATCACGACTTCTGACTAGTGTCCTTGTCTTACGTGGAAAAGGTGCTTTCGTTCTATTCTTTCTTATATCAGTCTTTTGGACTCTGTGGGAGAGGGAGAGGGGGGGATGATTTGGGAGCATGGCATTGAAACATGTATAATATCATATAAGAAACAAATCGCCAGTCCAGGTTCAATGCAGGATACAGGATGCTTGGGGCTGGTGCAATGGGATGACCCAGATAGATGGTATGGGGAGGGAGGAGGGAGGGGGGTTCAGGATGGGGAACATGTGTACACCTGTGGCGGATTCATGTTGGGGTATGGCAAAACCAATACAATATTGTAAAGTAATTAGCCTCCAATTAAAATAAGTAAATTTATATTTAAAAAAAAAAGAAGTAGTGATGAGAGATTAACAACTTCAAACACTTGTTCTATACCCCAGGTCCACCTCAAGGCCTGCTTACTCAGCATTTGTTGGCGCCTCTTCCTTCTATTGCTCACAAAATGTATTTCATAATTTTGGTTCATTCTGTACTGGCTTAGCACGTACATTTATAAGCTCTGTAAATGCAGTACTTTTTGTATTTCTATATCTTCTGTATCTTTACATGGCTTCACTCCAGTCTTGGGTTTATGTTAGATGTGAACGTGAAAGTCGCTCATTCATGTCCAACTCTTTGTGACCCTATAGAATATACAGTTCATGGAATTCTCCAGGCCAGAATACTGGAGTGGGTAGCCTTTCCCTTCTCCAGGGGATCTTCCCACCCCAGGAATCAAACCCATGTCTCCCACATTGTAGGTGGATTCTTTACCAACTGAACCACAAGAGAAGCCCAAGAATACTGGAGTGGGTAGCCTATCCCTTCTCCAGGGGATCTTCCTGACCCAGGAATCGAACCAGGGTTTCCTGCATTGCAGGCAGATTCTTTACCAACTGAGCTATCAGAGAAGCCCATATGTTAGATGACTGCTGATTAACCATTTAGACAGATTAAGAAAAATAATTCAACACTAACAGGATTGAGGTCTTATCAGACTTAGGTTTAAATATAGAAGAAATTTGGCAAAATATTTGAAATTAAAGGCTATACCATTTAGGCCATTTTTAATAAATGATTGGAATGACTCACAACCAACAAGAGAAACTGAGCCCAGAAACAAGAATCTTTCAAAAATTATCATCTTGTATTCAGAATACTCAAGATACTGATGTGCATACACTTCATATGAAAGTTTAGAGAATCCGTTACTATGGTAATTGTTAATCGTGAATTTTCAAGGAGAGATGCCAGAGAAGAATTAAGTGTTATTATGTACCTACGTTAGAACAACATACAGAGCTCCTTATGTTGAAATCTTATTGTATTTGCAAAGTCAAATATATGAAACTGACTTGATGTTTGCAAACTGAATCCTAAAGAAGATTATTTTAAGCATTTTGAAAAGTTGCCCAACCACCACAATAAATACCACCTAGAATTAATTAAGTCACTTTGTCTAAGCAGATCAAACTGCTTTTAAAAACAGTGATTTTTCAGTATTCTCCTGCCTTCTCCAGTAATTTCATTCTTCCTGTTCTACAATAGTCTTATAAGGTTTTCATATTTTTATGTATTAATCTTCCTAAACTGCCATTGATCTGAAAGAAAATTCAAGAACATTGCACTTTACATCTATTTCAGTTTTTGATAAATTGGAGAAGTTGAGTCCAGTAGAGGTGAATTACTTAACTGTTATCTCATACTGAATTAGAAAAAGAGAAGAAAACATGTCTGACATTGCTCATTGCTTTATCTCCAGTACCTGATACAGTCTCTAATATATAAATATATGCTCAGTAAATAGTTTTGAATGAATAAGACTAGGCACAGCCAATTAGGGACAGAAGTTTTTCAGTGAAGACTCAAGAAAGAGAAGTGAAAGCAAATCTAGGCCTGGAACTTGCCTTCTATAGAAGGAGGTAAAAAAAATAACAAACAAGAGGCAGGACTGGCCAGGTGAGAGCTGGTATTTCTGGAGTCATAAACTCAAAAAGGCATTGGACATTTGGATAGAGAACTAGATTCACCAGACAAATGATTCTTAGCTTATATATTATCTGCCCCAAAGCAAGATGAATTTACAGAAATCTTACTGAAATTTGGTAGATAGGCAATGCTGCCAATTTTTTTCTAGGAAGAGATATTTAGTGGAAATTGATAAATCAAAAAGCAAGATACTAACACATGGTCTTTCCTGATATATATAATGTTATTATTGTTTAATTTTATCAGATATAAATTTATTAGCAAGGCCTCCATAGGCTTAAGGGTTTCCCTGGTGGCTCAGTGGTAAAGAGTCTGTCAGTAAATGCAAGAGACATGTGTTTGATCCCTGGGTCAGGGAGAAGAAAATGGCAACCCACTCCAGTATTCTTGCCTGGAGAATTCAATGGACAGAGGATCCTGCAGGCTACAGTCCATGGGGTCACAGAAGACAGGACTCAGTACTGAACAACAAAATGACCACAGGCTTATTTAATCCAGTACCCTATTTTCCAGAATCAGCGAGTTAGTCAAGTTAAATATTTCTGCCAAGAAGTACTTTAGAAACATGTTTATATGACTAAGAAGGGACACATAAATGATTATTCTGTATCCTACTGGCTTTAACAAGGTCAGGAACGGCGGTGGTAAGGAGATGCCCCTCATCCAAGGTAAGGAGCAATGGCTGTGCTTTGCTGGAGCAGCCGTGAAGAGATACCCCCGCCCAAGGTAAGAGAAACCCAAGTAAGATGGTAGGTGTTGCAAGAGAGCATCAGAGGGCAGACACACTGAAACCATACTCACAGAAAACTAGTCAATCTAATCACACTAGGACCACAGCCTTGTCTAACTCAGTGAAACCAAGCCATGCCTGCAGGGCAACCCAAGACGGGCGGGTCATGGTGGAGAGGTCTGACAGAATGTGGTCCACTGGAGAAGGGAATGGCAAACCACTTCAGTATTCTTGCCTTGAGAACCCCATGAACAGTATGAAAAGGCAAAATTACAGGATACCAAAAGAGGAACTCCCCAGGTCATTAGGTGCCCATTATGCTACTGGAGGTCAGTGGAGAAATAACCCCAGAAAGATTGAAGGGATGGAGCCAAAGCAAAAACAACACCCAGTTGTGGATGTGACTGGTGATAGAAGCAAGGTCCGATGCTATAAAGAGCAATATTGAATAGGAATCTGGAATGTCAGGTCCATGAATCAAGGCAAATTGGAAGTGGTCTAACAAGACATGGCAAGGGTGAACGGCAACATTCTAGGAATCAGCGAACTAAAATGGACTGGAATGGGTGAATTTAACTCAGATGAATATTATATCTACTACTGCGGGCAGGAATCCCTCAGAAGAAATGGAGTAGCCATCATGGTCAACAAGAGTCCAAAATGCAGTACTTGGATGCAGTCTCAAAAACGATAGGATGATCTCTGTTCATCTCCAAGGCAAACCATTCAATATCACAGGTATCCAAGTCTATGCCCCAACCAGTAAAGCTGAAGAAGCTGAAGTTGAACGGTTTTATGAAGACCTACAAGACCTTTTAGAACTAAAACCCAAAAACGATGTCTTTTTCATTATAGGGGACTGGAATGCAAAAGTAGGAAGTCAAGAAACACCTGGAGTAACAGGNAGACGCTTACTCCTTGGAAGAAAAGTTATGACCAACCTAGATAGTATATTCAAAAGCAGAGACATTACCTTGCCGACTAAGGTCCGTCTAGTCAAGGCTATGGTTTTTCCAGTGGTCATGTATGGATGTGAGAGTTGGATTGTGAAGAATGCTGAGCACTGAAGAATTGATGCTTTTGAACTGTGGTGTTGGATAAGACTCTTGAGAGTCCCTTGGACTGCAAGGAGGTGCAACCAGTCCATTCTGAAGGAGATCAGCCCTGGGATTTCTTTGGAAGGAATGATGCTGAAGCTGAAACTCCAGTACTTTGGCTACCTCATGGGAAGAGCTGACTCATTGGAAAACACTCTGATGCTGGGAAGGATTGGGGGCAGGAGGAGAAGAAGATGACAGAGGATGAGATGGCTGGATGGCATCACGGACTCGATGAATATGAGTCTGCGTGAACTCCGGGAGATGGTGATGGACAGGGAGGCCTGGCGTGATGCAATTCATGGGGTCGCAAAGAGTCAGACATGACTGAGTGACTGAACTGAACTGAAGACATATGTAATTTTTTAATGTCTTAATTTCTATGTAAAAGGAGTTCAGAGCTGGCTATTGAACACATAAGGCCTATTTTACCTGTCCAGCTTGCTAATACTCTCTCTTTGGTGCACAATATTCTCTTTTCTTGGTCGTTCTCATCTCTCCTTCCCTTCTTTCTCATTCCCTGAAATCCTGCTAGAACATCAAGACCCAACTTTAATGTTAATAGCTCCTCTAGAGACTGTCTTGCTTAGAAGAATCAGAGTCCCTGCCGTCGTCAGTCTTCACTTACCACACTCTATACTTTACATCCCCTAGGAATCTTCATATCAGCTCATGATCCCTTTAATGGCAGAGATAAACTCTTTTTCATTTTTGTCTTTCCAGAACTGAATACAGAAGATGCTCAGTAAATAACTGAATGAAATGATTTATAGAGGGAGTGAATGAATAGGTACCTTGAATGAAGAATGTGGCTTCTCTGTAATAGAAGACCACCCAAAAACACAGAGTCAGGGCAAAAATGATCAAAACTGAAGTGAGTGAGAAATTACCAAACTGAAAAGCAAGGGTTCTTGAGTAGCATATCCTGGCATGGTTAAGAAATTAGTACAAGTCAGTTTTCTGATAATCTAAGTCTGCTTATTTTAACTTCATATTTAGTAATAATTTAAACAAAGAGTTTTCTCACTCTTATGTCATTATTTTAGGATATATTCCTACTTGAGAAAAACAGATATAATTAGGATACAATGTTCATCCTTTAATTGAATGGATTCTCTTAACACAGAGCAATCCCCTTTAACATGCAGGAAAAAGCAACTTACTGACTAGCACTTTAACACTGGGGATTTTTGTGCAATCCTATAATTTAGTCCCAGAAGACAAGATATCCATTACAAGCCAAAATTATCCTTTAAAAGAAAAGTGTACTTTCTGCAGTTGTGTGTGTTAGTAGATGTTTTTGAACTATAAGATCAGGTTTCATAAATATATCTCCCTGTTCTTTCCTATGCTGTGTTTATTCTGTTTGTTCAAGCCAAGAGCTATAACATAAAAGGATGCTTTCTCAAGAGACTGAATATTAGAAAGTCATGCATCTAAGCATAAAGAACATTCAGTCTACCAAGAACAGAATCAAAAATCTGAAAATGGCATTTGATTTCCTGGTTAATAACATTTCAGAGTTTTCCGCCTACCCTTCCTGAGCAGAACTAGGTTCCTAAACAGAGGAAAGTAAGTCTCAGAAATGTAGTTGGGCTAAAGGGGGATGTTCGGGCAGAGTGTCAAACTGGCCTCCATGCTGAGAATCAAGGTTGGAGACAGACAGTAGAAACTGCCCCCTTTGGTCCTATAAAACATTTTCCTTCATTCATAAAATAACAGAGAAGGATGAATAAGGAAAACCAAATTGAAGGTTACAAGCCCAGTGACAGGTCATTAGGGAAGTGAGAATTAGGGGATAGAATTTCCAGAAGAGCTATCTAGATTTAGATTTAAATGTACTAGAATTTACTATAAAGGCATCTCAAGGTTGAGAGAAGAGCAAAGAAACAATGTTCTATAAAACTACTGATATTCAGAAGAAAAGAAGTAAAGTGAGCATGGGAGAAAAGAAGTTTGAAAGTTATCTTTTACCTTAAGTCAGAGGCATGTGTGGTCCAGAGACCCTAGGGACTCACAAGGTCAAAACTAGTTTCATAATTATACCAAGACACAATTTGCCTTTTCACAACCATTCTCTCATAAATATACAGTGGTGGTTTCCAAAAGCTATATGATGTGTAATGTCACAACAGACTGGTGCAGAAATAGATACCATTAGGTCAGACAATAAAAAGATCATCAAAATACTATTCTTTTCATGTTTTTTACTTGCTTTAGAAAATAAGTAGAGTTGTTTTTATTTACTAGTTATATTTTAAATTAATCAACAAATATTTCTAAAATTTCACAGTTTTAATTTTGAACAAGGTAAATATCTTTATGGGGCTTCCCAGATCACACAGTGGTAAAGAATCCACCTGCCAGTGTAGGAGATGCGGGAGACCTGGGTTCGATCCCTAGGTTGGGAAGATCCCCTGGAGGAGAAAATGGCAACCCACTTCAGTATTTCTTGCCTGGAAAATCCCATGGACTGAGGAGTCTGGAGGACTACAGTCCATGGGGTCGCACAGAGTCAGACACAACTGAGCACATCACAGCAGTAGCAGATATGGATATACATGACCCACACAAACAAGAGCTCTGGGGTATCCTCAATAATTTTTAACATTCAAAAATGTATGAAGACAAATGGTTTAAGGACTATTGGTTTATACAATCTTTCCTATCTTAGTAAATGACTTTTTCTCCCAGTTGCTCAAGCTAAGAATCTTATAGGAATGTTTCATTCATTTCTTTTTCTCATTTCCTTATATGCCAGTTCTCACCAAAGCCTGTATGTTCAACTACCAAAATGTATCTCTGACCTGCTTTCATCTTTCTAGCTGCACTCCATCACCATAAGCTGAGGCCCAGCCTTCTCTAGAGTGGTAAGGGCACCTTTGCTGACATCCTTTCCTCTTGTCACTCTGTGATCCACTGTTTTACTCAACAAGGCAATTTTATCCAACAGATGCTACAGTCATAGTGTCCAGGTCCCGAGAAACTTTCAAGAATGCAACACAATGGTTAAGACTCAAAGAAAAATAATTACTGACTCAAAAACAATCATTTTAAATACACAAGATAAAAATTAATTCATGCTTATTTTAAAGTCTAAAGATTGCCATGTCAACTAGAAACACAACACAATTAGTTATGGAAATTGAAAGTCACTCAGTCATGTCCAACTCTTTGCAATCCCATGGATATACAGTCCATGCAATTCTACAGGCCAGATTACTGGAGTCGGTAGCCATTCCCTTCTCCAAGGGATCTTCCCAACCCTGGGGTGGAACCCAGGTCTCCTGCATTGTAGGTGAATTCTTTACCCGCTGAGCCATCAGAGAAGCTCAATTATAGAAAAGTTATATTTGATTAGGGATACAGGTACAGTAAATATACACGATAAGAGGTGAATAGCATCTCTAGGGGAAGCGTTTGGTTCATGCCTATCTCCTCATCTTTATCTCATGTATCAGTAATTTCTTACTTACTGGGATTGAACACCATAGACGAGGTTCTCGCACCTAGAACACGGCTAGTTCCTTCCCACCTCTGAACTTGGACACAGGCAGTTAGTTCCTTGAGTCTTAAATATTCTCTAAACTCTTTTCAGAATGCATTATTTCTCATCTTTCAGGTCTCAGAAGCTGTTTTTGTTTTTCAGAAAGCCTGTTCGTGGCCATTCTATTAAAAAAATGGCTTTCTAAATTATCACTCTTAAATGTTTACTCTTTTACAGAACTTCTTATTATAATCCTTTAATTATCTTATTTGCCTATAGTTTGCTTGATTATTGTCTATTATCTTCCAACCAAATTTAAGTTATTACAAGGGCTGAAATTAGGAATGAAAGATATGTAAGTGTAGTATGTAGAGGGGGGATAAAAGTGGTACCATTAGTTGGGAACTATCATCTTTGAACAGAAATAAACATACTTCTGGAATCCTGACCCTCTTCTGGAACACCAACTCCATCTCTCTAAGATATTTATGTCTATAAAGTTACTGTGGGATGAAATAAGAAATAATTATAGATAAGAGACTGTTATTGACACTTGGTTGTTTTGGGAGTTATTTTTCTAAGAAATGCGATAATTAGACAGAAATTAATATTTTACTTTGCTCCTAGTGAGATATAATGGCTGACTTATTTTTAAAGGAACATGATAAATGCTAGTATGAAACTGAACTAAGACCACTAATGACAGCAGGGAGACAAATTCTAATTGTCTATTGTACTGTAGATCCTCCAAATCCTATGAATATCTTTAGAAATTAAAATATATGCTGCACTTTAAAATAAGGAGCCAATCAGGGAATTCTCCACAGACATTCAAAGTTCAAGAAATAATACTAGGTTAAACAAAGATAATCAATATTTGATCTTTATGATCTATAAAACTATCATTCATACAGTTCAACTTAAAACAATGCTTGCGTTCATAAATCATAGTATTCACAATTATTCTGACCTCAGAAGCAAGGGTTTCTATGTATTTAAAAAAACATTCAGCAGTCTGTTCTGTACTTGTATTGTCCAGAAACTTTAATGATCATAATATCCAGGTCACAGAGGGGTTTGTCTTTATTTTATTATTTTGTTTTGTTTTTAAAGCATCAGGATTAAAATAGAGATAGAAAAGGAAAAATAAAAAGAGAGAAGAGAAGAAAGTGAGAGAGGAGGTACACTTTAAAAATCTGCAGGAGAGAGAGAACAAAGAAAAAGAATTTAGAGAGGATTCCTGGAATGAAGAGATAGAAAGATGGATGGAGGAGGAGCGAAAGGAGTAGGGAGAAAGAAGAGGAGGAAAATGTGGAGGAGAGAATGGATTTATCTTTTCTCAGGAAATTATCTCTTTCTTAGAATATGCTGAACTGTAAGCAACTGTACGCTTTCAATAAGCTTTGTTATCAGCATTGTTAGTGATGTCGTCAACTGTTCTGGCTGTTATATTCAACCTATTAAGAAAAAACGTATTTTTGCTTATGTTCTGTTTCCAAGCTTAGATCTATTGTTTCACCAGTCTTAGACATAAAGGGAAGGACAGGAGAATGGAATTAGAAAGATCTGGGTTTAAGCTGCCAACTCTACTTCTTACTGGCTATATTTCTTACTGCAAATAGGGTAGCAAACAGGGCAACTATTCTTTTTTTAATTGATGTACAATATTTACAATAGTATACTATTTTCAGGTGAACAACATAGTGACATCCTCCATTAAAAGTTATAAGATAATGATTATAATTCTCTATGCTATACAATATATCTTTACTACTTACCTACTTTATACAGAGTAGTTTGCATCTTTTGGGACTTCCCTAGTGGCTCAGATGGTAAAGCATTTGCCTACAATGTGGGAGACCTGGGTTCAATGCCTGGGTTGGAAAGATCCTTTGGAAAAGGAAATGGCACCCCACTCCAGTACTCTTGCCTGGAAAATCCCATGGACGGAGGAGCCTGGGAGGCTACAGTCCACAGGGTCGCAAAGAGTCGGACACAAACTGAGCGACTTCACTTTCACTTTCTTTTGCATCTTTGAAGAAGGAAATGACCAGTATTCTTGCCTGGAAAATCCCGTAGACAGAGGAGCCTGACAAACTACTGTTCATGGGGTTGGACAGAGTTGGACATGATTTAGCGACTGAATAATGGCAACAAGTTTGTATCTTAGTCTCTTCTTCTCTAAGATAAATTTAATTATACAATCTACCTTAGTGATAAACCATCAGTGACTACTAGGTACACATAGCAATATTAATATAACACCTTAGATTTAAANAATTTAATTATACAATCTACCTTAGTGATAAACCATCAGTGAATACTAGGTACACATAGCAATATTAATATAACACCTTAGATTTAAAATAAATTATTATTTATTATTATTTCTCCCTAAAGAAAACAACAGAAGGAAATAATCCAACATGAGAACACTTGCAAGAGCTTTTCAATTTTGGGTAAGAAGTTCATACTGCTAGTACAATGGGAATGCACGCATTTATAAAATGTGTCATCTAAGTATTCAGTACTGCATGTTATTTGTCATATTTAAAAGGCAAAATCACAGAACACTGTTCAGGTTACATCATGAACTAATCTTTTTAAATCACTGTCTATCCCTACTATCTGACGGAAATACTGCATTACAATCCAGGAGTACAAATTCTTACCTATACTTTACAGTGGCAAAACGGCTTCCTTGGTGGCTCAGCTGGTAAAGAATCTGCTTGCAATGTGGGAGACCTGGGTTGGATCCCTGGGTTGGGAAGATACTCTGGAGGAGGGAGAGGATTTCTTTGGAAAGAATGATGCTGAAGCTGAAACTCCAGTACTTTGGCCCCCTCATGCGAAGAGTTGACTCATTGGAAAAGACTCTGATGCTGGTAGGGATTGGGGGCAGGAGGAGAAAGGGACGACAGAGGATGAGATGGCTGGATGGCATCACTGACTAGATGGACGCGAGTCTGAGTGAACTCCACTCCAGTATTCTTACCTAGAGAGTTCCATGACTGTACATGGGTCTATATTCCATGGGTCTATATTCCATGGGACTATACATGGAGTATCCATGGGTTACCAAGAGTCGGACACAACTGAGTGACTTTCACTACACTTTCCAGTGCCAGGATTTCTTTCTGGACACAAAAAATCTCCCAGGTAGTTATATATATTTTTAGAAAGAAAGAAACTAAACTCTTGATATTATAGATTTCACACTCATAGCTTACAATTCAGGAGTAACCCCTAAATTCCAGGATATGAGGTCAGCTTGTCATTTTGCTGGGACATGGATTATTATTACAAGTACTTCAAGGCTGGAGGC
Organism: Redunca redunca; assembly: GCA_006410935.1. Classification (NCBI taxonomy): domain Eukaryota; kingdom Metazoa; phylum Chordata; class Mammalia; order Artiodactyla; family Bovidae; genus Redunca; species Redunca redunca. The sequence continues at coordinate 323,905 of SJYQ01104654.1, read as the reverse complement.
ACATTCAACATGGCTTTATTGTTCTCTCTTCATTATCATTTACTCGTTTTATAGAGGAAGTCATATGCTAAATAGGTATTCAAGAATCAGGATTGACACGTTCCCTGGAGGGATTATTCACAAATGGTGTGGGTTCACTGCGTATTAAAAAGTCAAGAATATTTGAAATCATTTGCCTCAAACAGGTCAGACCAACACATTTCCCTTCTTTAATGTACTCTATACAGAGTGTTATCATTTATGGTAGCAAAATAAGCCTCAAGAAAAAGGATGGAAATGATGTCCAGATGTTCTCTGAATTTCTCTAAGCCAGGGGTCTGGGAGTAGTCATTGTGATAACAATATTGAACATTTTTTGGCAAGAAAGATTCATTATTTTTCCCTAATAAAAAGCTCTGACTCCTCTGTGAAAGCAAGGGAAGAGTAAGTTCCTAACATCCAGATTTCCTTTGGGATTAAAGTGGGAATAAAATAAGAATTGCCTTTCATTAAATTTTCTTATTATGTGTTATGAAAATTAATTACCCCTTGAACAAACCTGATGTAAAACAGTTATACATTGTACGTTTCCTATTTTCCACATAGCATCTTTTCAAAAAATTAATTATAGCCAATAGTTTCTATTCAAAGGGGAATAATTAAAAGCAGTGTGAGGGAGTGAAGAGATAATGATGCCATTTTAAAATTAATTGAAGCATTTAAAACTTAACCAGCCTTTCTTAGAGTTTAATTTTTGTTAAANGTTTATATATATATATATATATATAGGTATTCAATATTTATATTAAATCTGAATTAGGGTTGTATAGTCTGAGAAACAATAATAGGTAATTTGTCTTATTTGAAAAGTCTTTCAGTTTGTGTGAGACAAAATCAAATATTTCAGATCAGGAATTTCTTTAAATGGAAAACAATAAGCTTGAATGTGAGTGTATACTGTCTTGTCTATGTCTCAGCTGGGTTCAGTTCAGTCCCCCAGTCGTGTCAAACCCTTTGAGGCCCCACAAATCGCAGCAGGCCAGGCCTCCCTGTCCATCACCAACTCCCGGAGTTCACTCAGACTTCCGTCCATCGAGTCCGTGATGCCATCCAGCCATCTCATCCTCTGTCGTCCCCTTCTCCTCCTGCCCCCAATCCCTCCCAGCATCTGAGTCTTCTCCAATGAGTCAACACTTCGCAGGAGGTGGCCAAAGAACTGGAGTTTCAGCTTCAGCACCATTCCTTCCAAAGAAATCCCAGGGCTGATTTCCTTCAGAAAGAACTGGTTGGATCTCCTTGGACAAGAGATTCTCAAGAGTCTTCTCCAACACAACAGTTCAAAAGCATCAATTCTTTGGTGCTCAGCTTTCTTCACAGTCCAACTCTCACATCCATACACGACCACTGGAAAAACCATAGCCTTGACTAGATGGACCTTTGTTGGCAAAGCAATGTCTCTGCTTTTCAATATGCTATCTAGGTTGGTCATAACTTTCAGTAGTAAGCGTCTTTTAAATTCATGGCTGCAGTCACCATCTGCAGTGATTTTGGAGCCCCAAAAATAAAGTCTGACACTGTTTCCACTGTTTCCCCATCTATGTCCCAGGAAGTGATGGGACCAGATGCCATGATCTTTGTTTTCTGAATGTTGAGCTTTAAGCCAACTTTTTCACTTTCCTCTTTCACTTTCATCAAGAGGCTTTTTAGTTCCTCTTCAATTTAGGCCATAAGGGTGGTGTCATCTGCATATCTGAGGTTATTGATATTTCTCCCGGCATCTTGATTCCAGCTTGTGCTTCTTCCAGCCCAGCATTTCTTATGACATACTCTGCATAGAAGTTAAATAAGCAGGGTGACAATATACAGCCTTGACGTACTCCTTTTCCTATTTGGAACCAGTCTGTTGTTCCATGTCCAGTTCTAACTGTTGCTTCCTGACCTGCATACAGATTTCTCAAGAGGCAGGTCAGCTGGTCTGGTATTCCCATCTCTTCCAGAATTTTCCACAGTTTATCGTGATCCACACAGTCAAAGGCTTTGGCATAGTCAATAAAGCAGAAATAGAGGTTTTTCTGGAACTCTCTTGCTTTTTCCATGATCCAGCAGATGTTGGCAGTTTGATCTCTGGTTCCTCTGCCTTTTCTAAAACCAGCTTGAACATCAGGAAGTTCACGGTTCATGTATTGCTGAAGCCTGGCTTGGAGAATGTTGAGCATTACTTTACTAGCATGTGAGATGAGTGCAATTGTGTGGTAGTTTGAGCATTCTTTGGCATTGCCTTTCTTTGGGACTGGAATGAAAACAGACCTTTTCCAGTCCTGTGGCCACTGCTGAGTTTTCCAAATTTGCTGGCATATTGAGTGCAGCACTTTCACAGCATCATCATTCAGGATTTGAAATAGCTCTACTGGAATTCCATCACCTCCACTAGCTTTCTTCGTAGTCATGCTTCCTAAGGCCCACTTGACTTCACATTCCAGGATGTCTGGCTCTAGGTGAGTGATCACACCATCATGATTATCTTGGTCGTGAAGATCTTTTTTGTACATTATCCATGTATTCTTGCCACCTCTTCTTAATATCTTCTGCTTCTGTTAGGTCCAGACCATTTGTGTCCTTTATTGAGCCCATCTTTGCATGAAATGTTCCCTTGGTGTCTCTAATTTTCTTGAGGAGATCTCTAGTCTTTCCCATTCTGTTCTTTTCCTCTATTTCTTTGCACTGATCACTGAGGAAGGCTTTCTTATCTCTTCTTGCTATTCTTTGGAGCTCTGCATTCAGATGCTTGTATCTTTCCTTTTCTCCTTTGATTTTCACTTCTCTTCTTTTCACAGCTATTTGTAAGGCCTACCCAGACAGCCATTTTACTTTTTTGCATTTCTTTTCCATGGGGATGGTCTCGATCCCTGTCTCCTGTACAATGTCATGAACCTCATTCCATAGTTCATCAGGCACTCTGTCTATCAGATCTAGGCCCTTATATCTATTTCTCACTTCTACTGTATAATCATAAGGGATTTGATTTAGGTCATACCTGAATAGTCTAGTCCTTTTCCCTACTTTCTTCAATTTGAGTCTGAATTTGGCAATAAGGAGTTCATGATCTGAGCCACAGTCAGCTCCTGGTCTTGTTTTTGTTTACTGTATAGAGCTTGTCGTTCTTTGGCTGCAAAGAATATAATCAATCTGATTTCGCTGTTGACCATCTGGTAATGTCCATGTGTAGAAGATCTTCTTAGAGTCAGAGACACAGTCCTTTGATATTTTCTAATTACATTAGCCCACTAGCAGTATAGCATCCTTCTGATGACATTTAGGGTTATAATGACAACATTCCAGAAAATAATGTTATAACTCCACACACACACACACACACACACACACACACACCATCCATCAGAAATAATGACAAACTGTGGGCATAATCCTACTTCTACTCATCACAGTACATAGGCAGAAGGCTCAATGTGTATTTCATTTTCTCATCCCAGGGATGGATGTCTACAGGGAATGAGTGGTATCTCCATGCTGGTGGAAGTGAATTTAAGGATACAGTACTCATCCCCCTCATCCTTCCCCTGTACTCTTCATCCTTCCTGATTCTTCTCCACTCAAGAACCTCTTAATATAAGATGCAATGATCTATTCCTACCCTACTGAGTTGGTCACTTCCAAAATGGGTTAGAAGGACACCAAGTAGAAATTAATTGATTTCGAATGGTTTAGCCATAAGCCTAAATCTTCTCTGAAGCAACTGCTCCTGAGAGTATTGAATTTATTGCAGGTTCTGGGAATTTCTCTTTTCTGAAAGAATGTAAAGTAATAGGTGGAAATGCGGTTACCTTGAAAATGACCAAGTCACCTACCAGATAACGCTGTAGCTAAAGACATAAATAAACATGACAAATAAGTAAGCCTGGGTAGTTTAATCTATGATCACAGACTATTGAGGGATCCTTGGCTTTGCTTGCACCTTTATTCTTATTCCCTGTTCTTTTCCAGTTTGTCCAGCCCCCGACCGAATAGTTTGGGTTACCGTCTCTGGACCCAATATATTCCTCATACTACATTTGACTTCCCTGTTTCTATACTATAAATGTGACATGCATAAGTCAGTTTTTGTTAGATTATGCTGCAGTAACAATAACTTACAAACACAAGGTAGTTTTTTCATTCATATTACATGCTGACTATTGGTTAGCAGTGATTGGCTTCTCAAATAGTCTGAAATCTAGGACAAAGAAAAAGCAAAGACAATAAAAATAAAAGTCCATCTTACACACAGGTGTTTCCATGACAGAGAGAAAAAAACAATGTCAAAACCATGCCACAGCTCTTATAGCTTCTTCCCAGAATGCAATACCACAGCCACGTGGTATTAGCTACATGGCCAAGCCAAAGGTTAGTGGGATGAGGAGGGGTGGAAGAGTAGTGAATAGTGATGCCGTCCACACCAGATGTCACCACTATGCTCAACTACTGACCATCTGCTGGCCCCTAAGGACTCCAAACCAGGCTTAAAGGTCTTGGTGACCTGATAAGGAGACAAGTCTCCTTACTGTTGATATGAAACTAGCAGTGTTTCATATTGAAGCTGAAGGCAGCCCTGACTCCCATAGATATATGCTTTGACGTGAACCTTTTTTTCCCCCGTTCAGTCAACCTTACATGGCAGATTTTTAATAGGAATCACAGGGTTTAATTTATGGCACATCATTTTACCTGAGCTACATGTGAGGCTCATGGGCCATGATGTCAGTTCCCATCTATCTGTTATGATCATGTCTCTTCTTCCTTCCTGTGTTTCTCATCCCTGTGGAGCCTACTCAAGCCTACAGCTCTGGCTGAAGTCATTTTCTACGCTGGAAGAAATCTCAAGAGTCACATGTTAAGAGCAGAAAAACACTAAATAAGTTATATGAGTCCCTTGTGCATTATTGCTCATCTGTTCAACTTCGAAACCTAATAAATGAACACTTACTGTTATCTATATATTTGCCTAAACCTATGTATTTTTTGTTGTATGTAGACTGTAAGTATAGTTCAGACACTATAATCATCACTGAGAAATACATATCATATGATTGGAATGGACAATGTCATACTTCTCATAATATATTTCAACTTTTCTGCTTGGTCTGCTTCTAAACCAAACAGTTTACCTCAACAAGACCCTTCACTTTCTGCTAGTCTATAAAATCCAAGGTTACATGAAGCATAGGATTGAAAAGCTTTTCTTTAATCCTTACATGCCAAGATGATACCATGAGAGTAAAAGACTACAGAAAGACAGGCTATGTGTACAACATAAAATGAGATGGATATATAGAAAAATATTCATATTAATATCTACAATAATTCTGGTGATGGCTGTACAAGTCTGAAAAAAAAATATTTAATTATACACTTTAAATAAGTGAATTATATGAAATATGAACCAACCTAGACAGCATATTAAAAAGCAGAGACATTACTTTGTCAACAAAGGTCCATCTAGTCAAGGCTATGGTTTTTCCAGTAGTCATGTATAGATGTGAGAGTTGGACTGTGAAGAAAGCTGAGCACTGAAGAACTGATGCTTTTGAACTGTGGTGTTGGAGAAGACTCTTGAGAGTCCCTTGAACTGCAAGGAGATCCAACCAGTCCATCCTAAAGGAGACCAGTCCTGGGTGTTCATTGGAAGGACTGATGTTGAAGCTGAAACTCCAGTACTTTGGCCACCTGATGAGAAGAGCTGACTCATTTGAAAAGACCTTGATGCTGGGAAAGACTGAGGGCAGGAGGAGAAGGGGACAACTGAGGATGAGATGGTTGGATGGCATCACCGACTCAACGGACATGAGTTTGAGTAAACTCCAAGAGTTGGTGAAGGACAGGGAGGCCTGGCATGCTGTAGTCCTTGGGGTTACAAAGAATCAGACACGACTGAGCGACTGAACTGAACTGATGAATTATATTTCAATAAAGTCGGTAAAAATAAACCTATATGTTTTTACTCTGAATGCAAGTGCCTCCAACTAAGATTGTTTATACCTACCATAGATAAATATCATGTTATTAAAACCTCTCTAATAACAATAGTCACCACTACTGGTGCCCAGTTTTATTTAAAGATGGCTTTTGAAACTTCCATTTCTTCCACTAACCCCTTGCAGGAGAATTCTTCACCAGCTGAGCCACCAGGGAAGCCCAATGTGGGTAGGCATCATCCCAATCTAATGAGGGCCACAATAGAATAAAAAGGTAGATAAGGCTGTATGTGGGGACTTCTTCATCTCCATAATTGTGTGAGGTACTTCCTGTAACTGTATATCTATATATCTACATCTCTATTTATTGATTCTATTTATCTAATCCAGTTCTTTACTTGCCAAAGCCAACACCTTCAGTCTTTCCTTTTAATTGGAGTATAACTGCTTTACAATATTGTGTTAGTTTTTGCTGTCTAATGAAGTGAATCAGCGATATGTATACATATATCCCCTCCTCCTTGGACCTCCCTACGATTGCCTCCCATCCCACCCTTCTAGGTCACCACAAAGCACTGAGCTCCCCCGTGCTATACAGAAGCTTCCCACTAGCTACATATTTTACATATGGTAGTGAGTGTGCGTGCCTGTGTGCTCAGTTGTTGCACTCACATCCGACTCTTGGTGGCCCCATGGACTGTAGTCCACCAGACTCCTCTGTCCATGGGATTCTCCAGGCACGAATACTAGAGAGGGTTTCCCTGCCCTCCTCCAGGGGACCTCCCTGACCCAGAGATTGAACCCACATCTTCTGCATCTTCTGCATCATAGGCATATTCTTACTGCTGAGCCACTGGGGAAGCCTCACATATGGAGGTGTACATATATCAAGTCTTTTTAAGGCTAAACTTCAGGCTGTGTGAGGTTCTGTGCACTCAGAAGAGTTCAGAAATAAGGCAGAGGGGACAAGGGAAAGAGCAAGGGGAGAAATTCCTACCCCACTGTGCTGTCTCCCTTCTCTGAATTCTACCTGCCCCTATGACTCTCATCTCCCAGCTCAACACTCTACAGACATTCCCAGCTTTTTGCTCATCTTCAAAGACCATGTTGGTTCTAATCATCAAACAGTGAAGTAATTCTCAGTTCAGTTCAGTTGCTCAGTTGTGTCCAACTCTGCACAACCCCATGAATCGCAGACGCCAGGCCTCCCTGTCCATCACCAACTCCCGGAGTTTACTCAAACTCATGTCCATCAAGTTGGTGATGCCATCCAGCAATCTCATCTTCTGTGGTCCCCTTATCTTTCTGCCCCTAATCCCTCCCAGCATCCGAGTCTTTTCCAATGAGTCAACTCTTCGCAGGAGGTGGCCAAAGTACTGGAGTTTCAGCTTCAGCATCAGTCCTTCCAATGAACACCCAGGAATGATCTCTTTTAGAATGGACTGGTTGGATCTCCTTGCAGCCCAAGGGACTCTCAAGAGTCTTCTCCAACACCACAGTTCAGAAGCATCAATTCTTCAGCACTCAGCTTTCCTCACAGTCCAACTCTCACATCCATACATGACCACTGGAAAAACCATAGCTTTGACTAGATGGACCTTTGTTGGAAAAGTAATGTCTCTGCTTTTCAATCTGCTATCTAGGTTGGTCGTAACTTCCCTTCTAAGGAGTAAGCGTCTTTTAATTTCATGGCTGCAATCACCATCTGCAGTGATTTTGGAGCCAAAAAAAATAAAGTCTGACACTGTTTCCACTGTTTCCCCATCTATTTCCCATGAAGTGATGGGACCAGATGCCATGTTGATAGTTTTCTGAATGTTGAGTTTTAAGGCAACTTTTTCACTCTCCTCTTTCACTTTCATCAAGAAGCTTTTATGTTCCTCTTCACTTTCTGCCATAAGGGTTGTGTCATCTGCATATCAATACCTTATTGATATTTCTCCTGGCAATCTTGATTCCAGCCTGTGCTTCTTAGAGCCCAGCATTTCTCATGATGTACTCTGCACAGAAGTTAAATAAGCAGGGTGACAATATACAGCCTTGATGTATTCCTTTTGCTATTTGGAACCAGTGTGTTTTTCCATGTCCAGTTCTAACTGTTGCTTCCTGACCTGCATATAGGTTTCTCAAGAGGCAGGTCAGGTGGTCTGGTATTCCCATCTTTTTCAGAATTTTCCACAGTTTCTTGTGATCCACACAGTCAAAGGCTTTGGCACAGTAAATAAAGTAGAAATAGATGTTCTTTTAGAAGTCTCTTGCTTTTTCCATGATCCAACAGATGTGGGAAATTTGATCTCTGGTTCCTCTGCCTTTTCTAAAACCAGCTTGAACATCTGGAAGTTCACGGTTCACATATTGCTGAAGCCTGGCTTGGACAATTTTGAGCATTACTTTACTAGTGTGTGAGATGAGTGCAATTGTGCGGTAGTTTGAGCCTTCTTTGGCATTGCCTTTCTTTGGGACTGGAATGAAAATGGACCTTTTCCAGTCCTCTCGTCACTGCTGAGTTTTCCAAATTTGCTGGCATATTGAGTGCAACACTTTCACAGCATCTTCTTTCAGGATTTGAAATAGCTCTACTGGAATTCCATCACCTCCACCAGCTTTGACTGTGGCTCAGATCATGAACCCCTTATTGCTAAATTCAGACTTGAATTGAAGAAAGTAGGAAAAACCACTAGACCATTCAGGTATGACCTAAATCAAATCCCTTATGATTATACAGTGGAAGTGAGAAATAGATTTAAGAGACTAGATCTGATAGACATAGTGACTGATGAACTATGGACGGAGGTTCGTGACGTTGTACTGGAGACAGGAATCAAGACCATCCCCATGGAAAATAAATGCAAAAAAGCAAAATGGCTGTCTGTGGAGGCCTTAGAAATAGCTGTGTAAAGAAGAGAAGCAAAAAGTAAAGGAGAAAAAAAAAGATATAAGCATCTGAATGCAGAATTCCAAAGAATAGCAAGGAGAGATAAGAAAGTCTTCCTTACCAATCAACGCAAAGAAATAGAGGAAAACAGCAGAATGGGAAAGACTAGAGATCTTTTCAAGAAAATTAGAGATACCAAGGGAACATTTCATTCAAAGATGGGCTCGATAAAGGACAGAAATGAACCTAACAGAAGCAAAAAATATTAAGAAGAGGTGGCAAGAATACACAGAACTGTACAAAACAAAAATCTTCACGACCCTGATCATCACGATGGTGTGATGACTCACCTAGAGCCAAACATCCTGGAATGTGAAGTCAAGTGGGCCTTAGAAAGCATCACTATGAAGTAGTTCTAGTTATATCCAAATTTCTGAAAATTAAGTTAGAAATTCCAGAGCTATTCCCAGTTCCCCTTATATGTTGGGGGAATCTGTCCATAGGGTTTCTCAGTTCTCTAGGCTTGAAGAGCAGTTTAGCAGTGTCTCCATTTCAGTACATTCACCTTACATTGTTATTGTCTCTCCGTCTTTGGAAAATGAAGTCCTTTGTGGCAGAAGCTATGCCATATTCCTGTCTCCCCAGTGTCTCATAGAGTGCCTAACTCATAGAAGGTGCTTTGTATAAACTTGCTGAATAAACTTCTAACTGCCACATGCGTGGTTTCAAAATCCCACCTCGTGTCATCCCCCATTTCTCTAATCCTTCACCTGCCCCCTTGCCAGGCATCTGGATACCATTTTCCTTTCATCATTTTTCCCAGTGATACTTCCGAGTTTAGACCTTACCCCATGAACAAATTACTGTGTTCTCCAGTTCTGCATATTGCAAATAAATAATGAACAGAATAAAATCTTAAATTTGCATAGCCTTCATTTTTTTTGTTAAATTGATACAAATTGACTCTACTTGTCTCCATTGCAATCATTTAAAAAAAATTTATTGACATAGTTCATTTACAATATTGTATTAATTTTTGCTATATAGCAAAAGTGACTCCTTTATACACACACACACATACTTGTTTTCTTATTCTTTCCCATTGTGATTTATCCCAAGATATTGTATATTAGTTGCCTGTGTTGTACAAAAGGATCTTATTGTTTATTCATCCTATATATAATAGTTTGTATATGCTAACCCCAAATTCCCCAACCTTTCCTCCCCCATCTCCCCTCCCCCTTGGCAATCACAAGTGTGCTCTCTGTGTCTCTAAGTATGTTTCTATTTCCTAAGTTTATTTGTGTCATATTTTAGATTCCACATATAAGTGATATCATATGGTATTTGTCTCTGACATTTCACTTAGCGTGATAATCTCTAGGCTCATCCACGTTATTGTAAATGGCATAACTTCATTTATAATTCTTTCAAAATAGCAGTGAGAGATCAGGAAACTGATGTGATAAGAGAAACATAAATTACTGGGAATTTCTACAGTACTTTTTTGCAAAATTGAGATCTAAATAGTCATATGCATGCTACACTAGTTTTTCTTTACATAACATTGTTTTGCTTGATTCTTCCCCCAATTCTAAGCATAAGGCAGAAAATATACTTAGGGAATATGAAGGGAAAAAAAAAGAACAACTCAAAATCCACACCAGGGTTTCTATGTTTAAATTTTTCACCACCACCAATAGGTAAATTTGGTCAAGAATATCTTTTAGCCCTTACTTTAAATTTCTTTTTAATTTTTAATTTTATTCATTTGGCCACGGTGCATGGTATGGCCAGGGGTTCCTCCACCAGGGGTTGAACCCCCACCCCCTGCAGTGGAAGCACGGAGTCTGAACCACTTAACCACCAAGAAGTTCCATTTCCATTTTTAAAACTGTACTTTTTAAAAACACACCCAGCAAAACTCTTCTGTTTGATGGTTTAGCAATTTTCACTTTAAAACTCTATAAATTGGGCTTAATATATTAAAAAAAAAACTTTGCCTAGCAAATTGCAAACACTTAAGGCAGCTCTTTTCCTCCCTGTTGTAAGTAAATCAGTCCCTGGTGCAATACAGAATCTGTTGACTAAAATGCAATCCATTCCAGGTTACCACTGCAATTCAAAATAGGATCTGCATTGGATGAAGAAATCTTTCTAACTGTAGAGTGAACCAGACAATGGAAACTGATCTAATGTATCACATGGCTTTCACATCTAAGCCCACATACTGCATGGTGCATAAGTGACAGAGGAAGCTGGGACGTCTACAATGCTGAAAGCTGCCTCATTGTTTCTCTGAGAGGGTAGATAGATAACAGCCAAGTCGCAGTATCTGGCCAGCTTTGTAGTACTCCTCCCCTTCTCTTTCAGTATTCTATGCTAACCTTCCCTTCCCTCAGCTTAGATCAGTCTCCCCAGCCTATTATCACATCTGGGTTAGGCCAGTTTCTTATACATGCCCAGAGCACTCTGTACTCTTTCTTATTTCAGTGTTTATCACAGTGTTCTGTAATTTGCTGGTCTTTTTTTTTTTTTTTAAATCTTCTCCTAGGTTATAACAGTGAAGACTTTGTTTATATTGCCTGTGCTAATACCCACCGCCTAGCACATTTCTGGGTACCAAGTAAGGGTTTAGTAAATGCTTACTGAATGCATGAACCAGTGCTTCTAAGTGGTCTACACTTTGGTTTCCCAACTGTTCCTTCCTTAAAGGAATACTGACCCTTGATTCAGCAGAAATTTGACTTTTTACATTTGGTTTCTTCTTACAATTATGATACACATTACCCGAACCATTCTTTCAGCAGTTTCAAAACAGTAGTAAGCCGGGTATAGAAAAAGATAATATCAGCAATTTAAAAACTGTGGTCTAATAGGTATAACCTAGACATTCTGTTGAGTAATAATAAATTGACTACTACTAATATTCAGGTGAAGACACTCAGTTGAGTGGAGAGTGAAAATGCATATCCTGGTTCAATACAAGGGTTGACCACTGCAACAATGCTGCTCTTGTAATGGTTAGGTGTGTGCGTGCTAAGTCACTTTAGTCATGTCCAACTCTTTGTGACTGCAGGGACTGTAGCCCGCCAGCTCCTCTGTACAAGAGATTTCCAGGGCAAAATTACTGGAGTGGGTTGCCATGCCCTCCTCCATGTTTTGGGTACATACATTCCTTAATACAGTAACTCCTGCCTGACGCCCTCTCCACTAGTTACCTGCTGTCTGCAATTGGACTGGACCATGTAACTATTTCTGGCCAATGCTGCTGCTGCTGCTGCTAAGTCGCTTCAGTTGTGTCCGACTCTGTGTGACCCCATAGACGGCAGTCCACCAGGCTCCCCGGTCCCTGGGATTCTCCAGGCAAGAACACTGGAGTGGGTTGCCATTTCCTTCTCCAATGCATGAAAGTGAAAAGTAAAAGTGAAGTTGCTCAGTCGTGTCTGACTCTTTGAGACCCTGTAGACTGCACCCTACCAGGCTCCTCCATCCATGGGATTTTCCAGGCAAGAATACTGGAGTGGGGTGCCATTGCCTTCTCCATCTAGCCAATGAACTACAGATAAACATGGCACGCATTGACTCCAGTTAATGCGTGAAGCAGTTCATTGCCAGTCTGAGAATCTCCAGTTCCATCTTTGTCCTGCTACTTCCACCAGCGACTTTCCAGAGGATGGAGTGCATATGAACCAGAGTATTAGAACAAGGTCAATATAGAACAAACTTCCTGCCAGTGTCCATGAACAAGAAGCACAGTAACAGTTAGAAATAACCTGTTGTTACAGGGTCCATTTGCTAGTTACTGTGCCATAACTAGCCTACGCTGACTTACTGAATTCCTCTTTGTGTCCTTGTCTAAATACGTTCACCCAGTGTAACTGGTTCTGGGAAGACAGGAAATTCAACTGTCTATTCTGCATATATGTCAGAGATGGGTTTGATTATGTCTTTAAGGACAGTCACGAAGTGCACATCTCTGCAAGCACTTACTGTAATAAATGACATGTTTGTGTTTACTGACTGTCTTTTGCCCCAGCTAAAACATGAGCTTCCTGAGGCAGGACAGAAGTCTCTTTGAATGTCTCCCAAAGGAGTTCCATTAAGGGTGTTTCCCACCAAAAAAACTCAAAATCCACAAACTCAGAAGTCCCAGAAGCAATGACATATCTCCTGAGGGAGTCATGCTAATAGAGATCTTAAACAACTAACAAAATGCTAACCCGATGCTCACTTGGTATATCAGGTTTTCACTGCTTCTGTAACAAATTACCATAAATTTAGCGACTTAAACAATACACATTTATTAACTTAGTGTCAGAAATTTGAAATGGATCTCCTTGGGTTAAAATCAAGCTGTTAAGGGTGATGTTCCTCCTGGAAGTTCTAGGAAAGAATCTTCTTCTATCTTTCCACTCCAGCTTCTAGAGACCTCCACCTTCCCTGAATCATGAGCCCTCTCACCATATCCAAAGCCAGCAAAGTAGGATGGAGTTCTTCTCATGCTGCCATCTCTCTGCTTCTATCTCTTCTGCACCCTTCTTCTACCTATAACCATCCTGATTACACTGAGCCTACCCACATAACCCAGGACAATCCCCCTATTTGAAAGTCAGCTGATTAGCAACCTTAAACCCATCCACAACATTCATTCCTCTATGCCATGGAGCATGGAGAAGGAAATGGCAATCCACTCCCGTATTCTTTCCAGGAGAACCCCATGGATGGAGGATCCTGGCAGGCTGCAGTCCATGGGTCCGCAAGGAGTTGGACACGACTTAGCGACTCAACAACAACAGATGGAATTAAGAAATTCATAGATTTAAGTGATTAGAATGTAGACATCTCGGAGGGGGTCATTATTCTACTTACCACCTTGAATTTAACCTGCAGACTCACTGGAGGGCATTTGTAGCTTCTCAGTCTTATATCTCAAGTAACACAAAAGCCATTGCCTTATTTACTATTTATATATTAAACTATATCTTATATAGTCTATAAATACCCTATATGAGACAGATTATTCTGATTCTCATTTATAGGGTGAGAAACACATTGAAAGAAAGCCAAACCATTTCTAGTTTTGGGTGCTTCTATAACAGCAAACCACGAAAAACTATAGGGCTTTCATTATTTACATTGAATCAATTAATCATTTTCAACAATAAAAATGTGTGAAGGTGTATCTAATCACATTTGAAGATAATAGCAAAGGCTTATAAACTTAAGACAAAGTTTTCCTACATCAGGAGTTTGAGCAAGTTCCATGAGTTGGTGATGGACAGGTAGGCCTGGCGTGCTGCAGTTCATTGGGTTGCAAGGAGTTGGACATGACTGAGCAATTGAACCGAACACCAGGTACAACATAAAAGCTATATAACTTAACAAATCATGAAGGTTTTTCCTTCAAGCTTGACTTCTAATTGCTGAGAAAAGATTCAAGAAACTGAGGAAAGATTGATAAAAGTACCCACACAACACCACTCCTCAAGAGCACAGAAAGAGGTAAAGAGCAGATGCTGGAGTTATTAATACATTATTTTATTTTATTTTTAATGGATAGGGGAAGATTTTGGAAATGAATAAGCGTATCTAAATGCTAAGATCAATTCTTCATTATGGATCACAAGCTGTAGGATCAGGGTGATATAAATGCATATATTAAGTAAGGATCGGTCATCCAAGAGCCTCCTTTCCAGTCAATATTCATAAAGCCTTGACAATTCAGAAGGGAAGCTTTGGGCATGCATTTTCCCTCAAAGTATATATTAATATTTAACAAATACTAATGAGTATCGAACTGGAAGTTTTGAAATGGCACCAAGACATATTTTTCAAAGGGCAAGAAGTATCATAGTTCAGGGATTAGGAGATATTAATTATACACATACACACTTAAAAATATAGCCCCTCAGTTATTGAGCTTCTGTCCTGGGGAAGGAACAACAGTAATAAATAAATCATTGGTACTACTATGATATTATCTTTTTTAAAATATAAGTTACATATTAAGATCCAAAGGAAATGTACTGATATTCCTAATGTGAGGTTGTCTTGAAGAATAAGATGCGTCCACATGGAGCAGAAGAGACTATTTGCAGATATCACTCTCCTACCAGTTGGTTGTCCAACTTTTCCTGTATGAATACTCTTAACCAGATACAGTCCCTTTCAGCCTAACAAACAAAATGTCTGTTTCCCTATAAAACAGTAGTACTGGTCCTCATGTACCTAGTACTGTCTTCTTAAGGAAAGACGTGAATAATTATGTGTACACTGACCAGGGCTGTAATTACTGTTTCCATTTCTCAGAGAAGGAAGTTGGGTCTATGAGAGGATGCGGGCTGTTGAGCAGGTGTGGGGCAGATCTGGGACCATATGGCTCCCATCTCTTAGTTCTGTGCTCATTCTAAAATTATCTTGTCTCCAAGAGGGCAACTTGTTTACAAATAATGTTCAAACTATCATTATTGTGACATCCACATCTTTGTGCATGGAAGATACAGAATGAGAGGTTGGATTGGAGGCTAATAAAGACTCTCAGAAACTCCAGGTGTGTGTTAGTCAGACTTATACGCAGAATCATATCTTATCTTCACTCAAATTTGAAAACAATTCATTACTCTTCAAACCTTGAAGTGAATTAAAATTTCCGTCAATAGCATGACATGAAGAAATGAGACTAGATGTCAGATATTAAAGTATTCAACAGCTATGGATTAGAATACAATGCAGCTTATTGATTAAGAACACACGCTCTGGAGATATCTGGAGTTTAAATCAAGGTCTTAATATCACCTACCAGTATCACCTAAACCACAATTTCCTCTCTTGGAAAAGAGAAAAAATAATATGTATGGCTGCCTCGTGAGAGGAGCTCCAGCAGTCAGTTTTTCTCAGCTGGGCACATTTCTTCCCACCCAAGGGCCATGTGGCAATGATGGAAAACATTTTATCCATCACAACCTAGGAGAAGGTGTTACTGGCACCTAATGGAGAAAGAACAAGAATGATGCTAGAAGCGCTACAGTGCCCTAGAGGACAGCATGTATGCGTGCTCAATACTCAGTCTGACTCTTTGCGACCCCATGGACTGCAGCTCGCAAGTTTCCTCTATCTGTGGGATGTCCCAGGAAAGACAAGTGGAGTGGGGTGCCACTTTCTCCTCCAGGGGATCTTCCCAATGCAAGCATCAAACCCAAGTCTCCTGCACTGGCAGATGGGTTCTCTACTGCTGAGCCAGCAGGGAAGCCCAGTAGTGCCGAAATCAAGACACTTCAATCTAAGCTCATGTTTCACAAGTGCTCAAAATTGTTATCTATCATTCCAGTTACTAAACAGCCTAGTGCCAGTTATCATGCTCTGAGTCAATGATTCAAAGTTGGCTACAGTATAGCTCTGCCCTTGAGGGGCCCATTATTTGAAACTTTTAAGTGTAAATAACTACTATGAAATACCTTGCACTCATTGTGTCATCATTTGCAAAGCAATAGCAAGGGTGAATATATGAGTTCTATTTTGAGGAACTGGGGAAGGCTCCATAGAGAATAAAATATTTCCCCTGGGCCTTTCAATATGATAGGAATTTGACAGTTAGAAAATGGATAGAAGAGTTGTTGGTGCGAAGGTTATATGTCTGTGTAGGGGAAAGATGTTGGAGTATCAGAAATGTTATAGAAATAAAAGGTATAACATTTCAAATTCTAATAAAAATGACTTCAGAGTTTGTCATGTTCAAGATATGATGGCTACATTAGGATGAGTATATAATATATTAGGATGTGGGTATGATTCTGTAGCAGATTATGGGCTGCAAAGAGAGGCTGGAAAAAGAACAAGAGAGAATCCAGATATAAGCCTAAAGCAACATAGTGGGTGGGGGTGGGAAGAGGGGATAATGAAACAGAGGGAGGATTAAGAGAAAGTTCAGAGGTACAATCAGCAGAACTTGGCTACCATCTGAAAGTTAGGACCACAGCTGCATTAAATACTGGACCACGGGACCCCTGTACTAGACAACCCAGTCATAGACATCATTAGACAACTATGAGATAGTATGAAAGAATAAAAAAAAGCAAGACTGTTATTTTGAGAGAAATTATGCCTGTATCATAGAATAATAGACTGGTTCCAAATAGGGAAAGGAGTACATCAAGGCTGTATTTAACTGCTTATTTAACTTATAGGCAGGGTACATCATATGAAATGCTGGGCTGGATGAAACACAAGCTGGAATCAAGATTGCCAGGAGAAATATCAATAACAGCTATATGCAGATGACACCACCCTAATGGCAGAATGTGAAGAACTAAAGAGCCTCTTGATGAAAATGAAAGAGGACAGTGAAAAAGTTGGTTTAAAACTCAACATTCAGAAAAATAAGATCATGGCATCTGGTCCCATCACTTCATGGCAAATAGATGGGAAGCAAATGGAGATGGTGAGAGACTTTATTTTGGGGGGCTCCAAAATCACTGCAGATGGTGACTGTAGCCATGAAATAAAAGACACTTGCTCCTTGGAAGAAAAGCTATGACCAAGCTAGACAGCATATTAAAAAGCAGAGACATTACTGGCAAAGGTCTTTCTAGTTAAAGCTATGGTTTTTCCAGCAATCATGTATGGATATGAGTGTTGGACTATAAAGAGAGCTGAGTGCCAAAGAATTGATGCTTTTGAACTGTGATGTTGGAGAAGACTCTTGAGAGTCCCTTGGACTTCAAGGAGATCAAACCAGTCAATCTTAAAGGAAATCAGTCCAGAGTGTTCATTGGAAGGACTGATGCTGAAGCTGAAACTCCAATAATTTGGCCACCTGATGCAAAGAACTGACTTATTGGAAAGATTGAAGGTGGAAGAAGGGGATGACAGAGGATGAGATGGTTGGATGGCATCACTGACTCAATGGACATGAGTTTGAGCAAGCCCTGGCAGTTGTTGATGGACAGGGAAGCCTGGCATGCTGCAGTCCATGGGGTCACAAAGATTTGGACATGACTAAGTGACTGAACTGAACTGAATATCTGTATCAGTATCTTTGTACTAAGATTACTGGCACATGAGTTTATAGGTTGAAAATAGAAAATCAGTAATTGATAAAAGCAATTTCATATGAGTTGCAATATATACTCCTGACCTTGGATGGAATTAGGTATGCAGTATTAGGCTTCCCTGGTGGCTCAGATGGTAAGCAATATGCCTGCAACGCAGGAGATCTGAGTTTGTTCCCTGAGTCAGGAAGATCCCCTGGAGAAGGGAATGGGAATCCACTTCAGTATTCTTGGCTGGAGAATTCCATGGACAGAGTCTGGTGGGCTACAGTCCAAGAGGTCGCAGAGAGTCAGACACGACTGGGTGACTAAGCTGCTGCTGTTGCTAAGTCACTTCAGTCGTGTCCAATTCTGTGCGACTCCACAGACGGCAGCCCATCAGGCTCTGCTGTTCCTGGGATTCTCCAGGCAAGAACACTGGAGTGGGTTGCCATTTCTGTCTCCAGTGCATGAAAGTGAAAACTGAAAGTGACTAAGCACTCACACCCATTCACTGGCCATAGTTTTTATGCATATTTTGTTGTTGTTCACTAGCTAAGTCATGTCTGCTTTTTTGCAGCCCCATAAACTGCAGCATGCCAGGGTCCTTTTCCCACCATTATCTTCTGGAGTTTGGTCAAATTCATGACCATTGAGTCTTATTTTATGCATATAAATAAGAATAAAGCTGTGTCTGCAAGTCCTTCACTAGGAATTTAGGCTATTTATTTTTTATATATCAAATGATGCTTGAGGTTTTAGGCAAAATCCAGTTGATGATTGTTATAAATTAAATCAAGAATAAATATTGATATATCCAACCCCAGAACTTCAATGTTATCAGATACTAAAAAGAATTGCTTGTTGCCAATACTTGCAAATTCAACCTTAAGATTTTTTGGCACAAAGAATTAACCAAGCCACATATTGGAGTCAGTAACAGAAAATGGTTTCTGGAACTTATTAAATTTTTTTAAATGTCTAAATTGCAATATATATATATGTGTATGTGTGTGTTTGTGTTTGTGTGTGTGTGTATAAATTATTTCCAAATGAATACAGGACCAAAATCATTACATGATAAGTAATTCTGTTTGAAGTATAACTACTAATGGAATTGTGAATGATATTAAAATATAAATCCACCCATGCTACTGACCAGGTCTTGGGACTGACTGTATTTGAATTCCCTTCCATGATTGATAAACAGCAGCTATTTAGTTGGTGCACTTGACTATCACTGCGTTTTCCAAGGCGATTTTTAAAAGTTGCCTGATTGATCTGATGCAGCCTATTTGAAACCCTCCAAGGAAGTGAACAGGAAGCAGAAAACTGTAGCAATGCAAAAGGACAGTGGAAAGCACCCTTCAGTATCGGATTAAAAGACAGGCAAATGGGTTCCAAAAACAGCTGTCTTTAGTACTGTGTTGGAAAGCTGTTGTAATGAAAACTGGCAGCAGAGAAATGCAACTTTAAATAGAAGCCATGATTTTATGTACATTTTGTTTTTATCACCAATATATCTGG
>SJYQ01104654.1:279988-290169 GCA_006410935.1 Redunca redunca | reverse complement strand
AGAAAACCTTCTATACATAAACAAATATAGAAAAATGGCAGGACTTTTGATATGGCAATGCTACTGAAGCATTTGAACTGTCTTCACATTATACACTAAAAGTCATGTGACTTTTTGCAGTTGATGAATGTTGGAATGGTACTTAATTTGAAAACACTGGATTTTCCTTCAATTATTGTTTACATCAAAGACTTTAAACCATGGCTTTTAGAAGGATTGTTTCCAGACATTAAAGTTAATTATTTTCTTCATTCCTAATTAAATATCTTACAATTATATTTACTACTCTTTCTTGTAAAGTTGCTTTGTCTATGGCATAGAAATTAGTCAAAATTGTTTTAGAAGTTTGGCTAAGTGACTTGGTTGGATACTCTGTTTTCAGGAGTACAACATTATTTTGTAGATGTTAAAAACAACAACTACAAAAGGCCTTTGATGAAAACGCCTTTCATAGAGGAGGAGTTAGCTTCTAATAACTTTCAGGCTGTCTCTCATAAATTAGCCATTTTACAATTCCTGGGAGATGTAACAGTTAATGTCATGAAAATAGAATTGCCAGTGCTTCCCCTCCCTACTCTATAATTTGCATATCTTGAATTTGATTTCAAAACATCCTTACTCATTTCACATATATCACTTCATGTACTGTGCCTCACCCTAAACAAGTTGCATGAGCCAGGGAAATTTATGAAGCTTTTCTTTTCATGGTACCTTCATTAGCCAAACATTCTCAGATAACAAAACTTGATCTTTTTTTTGGTTCATTTGCCTGTTTGCCTTTCAATACACTATAGAAAGATTACTGATGACTAGGAATCTTACATTTCTTCCCAAAGTGAGAAAAGACAATTATGTAAAAGGAGACAGAAATAGAACCAATATGAATCTTAAATTCAAAGACATTAATAAGATCAATTACCACAAAAAGTACAAGTATATTAACGGATTCAAGGAATGACTGAGTCTATAAAATCCCTCCTGCTGTATAATCCTTTACTTTCACAGTATCATCTTTCAGGATTTGAAATAGCTCAACTGGCATGCCATCACCTCCACTAGCTTTGTTCATACTGATGCTTTCTAAGGCCCACTTGACTTCACATTCCAGGATGTCTGGCTCTAGTTGAGTGATCACACCATCGTGATTATCTGGGTCGTGAAGATCTTTTTTGTACAGTTCTTCTATGTATTCTTGCCACCTCCCCTTAATATCTTCTGCTTCTGTTAGGTCCATACCATTTCTGTCCTTTATCGAGCCCATCTTTGCATGAAATTTTCACTTGGCATCTCTAATAGAATCATGTAAAAGGAAAAATAAACTGTAGGATCTGATGTCAATAAAAATTTCTACAGATGATGTAGGTATGTTCTGTACCCATAAAGATGAATAGGAGCTTAGAAGGCAAATAATTCATGATAGGCACTTCAGCTACAGCTAAACACAGCAAAGATTTTTAGGATCATAAGTCATCGTGTATTGTGGAGAATGAGGAGCATAACTAAGCAAGTAAAGCATTTGCTTAGCTGGGTTAAGAGGTACGGTTAGAGAGGTTCTTTGTACCTCAAGTTGGAGAAGGCTGTGCTTAAACTTTATCCAGTAGAAAAACACTTGTCAAAATAGACACTTTGGACAATGTGCTTTAGAATCACTTGGGAGAACTACTTAAAACACAGCCATGACACCAATTCCAAACCTTCTCAAACAAACTATCTAAAATGACAGGCTGTTGTTGTTTAGTTGCTAAGTCATATCCTACTCTTTGCAACCCCATGGACTGTAACCTGCCAGGCTCCTCTGTCCATGGGATTTCCTAAACAAGAATACTGGAGAGGGTTAACCATTTCCTTCTCCAGAGGATCTTCCTGATCCTGAGATCAACTGACATCTCCTGCATTGTAGGCAGATTCTTTACTGCTGAGCCATGGAATCTGCATTTAAATAAAATACCTACATGATAGCTAAAAAGAGTATAAGTGGTGAACCTCTGATATAAGTGTTTGGAAATACTAAAAGATTTTGAGCATGGAAGAAAATTCATGACTTAGGTTTGTGGTTTCATCAGCTGGACTAGGTGGACTGCTAGATAGTCTGTAGGAAATTAGATAAATCAAGGGAAACTTTAGGGTTCACATCTGAGTGACTGTAGAATGATGATGTCACTGGTTGAGGGGTGCCATGCTCAGGGTTAATGAGGATCCTGCTTATATGGTCATTACTTCATAATCTACTTTGTTGTCTGTTTGAAATTTATTATCCAGTAAGCTAATCATTTGATCACTCATATCTGATTCTGTCAAAATTTCTGTCTGCCATGTATGTTTCTCAGAAGAGAAAAATAATCACTTAAAATATATTTATTAGTTAATATATGTGTCCTAAAACCAATCAGAGTACTAACAAAAGATTCTTTACATTCTATTATATGTAAGCACTGAATTTTTCTAATAGTGTGTACAAGTTAAAAACCGAAAAAATTATAATGCAACTTGCTTCCCCTGAAGTACTTGAGAAATGCATCATTCATCTTTCTTTCTAAATCCACTACCATTTGATTTGGCCTTTCACTGACCTTAATTTCTCTGGGAACAGCCTCCTGTAGAAATGCTTCATGTTGGGTTTACTCAAGGAAGCAGACAGAGGGGACAAAAATTTGTAACAAAAGTTTAGTGAGGAACTAACAGACATTAAAATGACCTATTCACTTCAAAATTTTGATTATTAGCCAGAAAGCCCAGAACAATATTAGAAAATAATAGAAAGGTTGATAGGGGAAAAAGAAAGAGAGAAAATAATGAAGACTCATTTTTATTCTTCAATTCCTAATTTTTAACTCAAAGGGAAAAGTAAGCTCTGGGTAAAATAATACTGTATATAAGAATTCATTTCCTCAAGATCAAATATGTGTCAATTCAGTTTTATAAATAGCTCAAATATCCTTCTTACCAGCTTTAAGATCTTTAATTTGCTGTTCCAACACTTTTCTGGTGTTTTAGGAAAGTCCTTCTCAATATGCTGAATAAGCACCAAATTCATCCTAACCCAGTCTTTCCCAAATGCTTCTGTTTCACTCTGTAATACCTAAATAAGAAGTATTAAAATGCAGCCATCCATAAAATATATGAATATAAATTTCACTTAACATAAAATGTATGTTACAATGAGAAAGAAGCTGGTATATATGTAAGAGTATTCAAGGCACTCAAGTAAAAGAGTTTCACCAAATTAGGATCAAAAATCTTCACCTATCCCTTCCTCTCTCCTCTTCCTGACTCATCTACATGCAGATTTTGTAGTCATTACTGTTAATGTGCACACTGTGGCTAATTTCAGGATTCTGAATGTACTGGAGAAGCAAGATTTTATAATTTAATAGGTGAGATAATTCAGAAAGAAAAGAATTATTATGACTCCTATGCAATACAATGACAAAGCATACAGAGATGAGAGAGCATTAAAAAGGGTTAGTTTTTCATTTTCACTTTATCATTTTTTATAAAAGCTTAGGTGTGATAAAGATAGTTAGAGACAAAGGTTAGGAAGGAATAGTCAAGGCCAAGCCTAACTGGACTCTGAGACTTACACCTGAGGATAGTGTTGTTGGCGCCAAATAGAGATTCCAAACAGGTTTGATATTAAAAGGTGAATCTGATCAGAGTCAAGTCCTTGATTTTAGAAAGAAGGATTCAATTTAAAAAAAGTTTGTTTCATTTGAATATTCATTAAATAAATGAATTTTTCTCCAATCAATTATAAGAATTGAGGGCATCTCATCTAATTGTAGTTAACCTACCACGAGATGATTGTTAAAAATGGTTATTACAAAGCAAAGTGAATGAATTTAGTGAACTCTAGTATTTAATACTATTGAGGACTTGGAGCAACAGGAACTCTCATTCATTGCTGATGGGAATGCAAGTGGGCACAGACACTTTGGAAGAGAGTTTGGACATCTGTTACCAAACTAAATATGCTCTTATCCTATGATTCAGCAATTGTGCTCCCTGGTATTTGCTCAAAGGAGTTGATAATATGTCCTCACACAAACCTTCACATGAATGTTTGAAGCAGCTTTATTCATAATTCCTAAAATATGGAAGGAAACAAGATGTACTTCAGTAGGTGAATGGAAAAATAAATTGTGGTATACCCAGACAATGATATTTAGAGATTAAAAAAAAAAAAAAAATGAGCTGCCAAGCTGTGAAAAAAAAAAAAAATACGTAGGAAGCTTACATGCATATTACTAAGTGAAAGAAGCTAACCTGAAAATGTTACATACAGCATGATTCCAAATATATAATTTTCTGAAAAAGGCAGAACTATGGAAACAGTAAAACAATCAGTTTTTCCATGTTTGGGGGTAAGAGGAATTAATAGGTGGAGTACAAATCCTCTTTAAGGCAGTGAAAATACTCTGCATGGTGGAAATATATATTCGACATTTGTCCAAGCCTATAGGATGTCCAACACCAAGAGTGAACCCTAATGTCAACTATGGTCTTTGGGTAATTTTGATATATCGGTATAGGTTCATCAAGTGTAACAGATGTACCACTCTGGTGGTGGGTGTTGATAATAAGGAAGGCAAGGCATGGGTTGGGGCACGGAGTATATGGGAAATCACCGTACTTTTCCCTTACTTTTGCTGTATCCTAAACCCATTACTTCATGGGAAATAGATGAGGAATCAGTGTCAGACTTTATTTTGGCTGCTCCAAAATAACTGCAGATGGTGACTGCAGCCATGAAATTAAAAGACACTTACTCCTTGGAAGAAAAGTTATGACCAACCTAGATAGCATATTGAAAAGCAGAGACATTGCTTTGCCAACAAAGGTCCGTCTAGTCAAAGCTGTGGTTTTTCCAGTGGTCATGTATGGATGTGAGAGTTGGACTGTGAAGAAAGCTGAGCACCGAAGAACTGATGCTTTTGAACTGTGGTGTTGGAGAAGACTCTTGAGAGTCCCTTGGACTGCTAGGAGATCCAACCAGTCCATTCTAAAGGAGATCAGCCTTTCTTTGAAAGGAATGATGCTAAAGCTGAAACTCCAGTACTTTGGCCACCTCATGCAAAGAGTTGACTCATTGGAAAAGACTCTGATGCTGGGAGGGATTGGGGGAAGGAGGAGAAGGGGATGACAGAGGATGAGATGGCTAGATGGCATCACTGACTCGATGGACGTGAGTTTGAGTGAACTCAGTGAGATGGTGATGGACAGGGAGGCCTGACGTGCTGCGATTCATGAGGTCACAAAGAGTCAGACACTACTGAGCAACTGAACTGAACTGAAATGAAAGTTGCTCTAAAAAAAGTTGTGTAGCATGCACATTATCAAGATAAGGTGAGAAAGAGGAAAAAGGGAAAACAACCATTTTTCCAAGGAAAAGCAATCACCAGATGCCAACCCTGAGATCATTCAGATATTGGAATTATCAGAATATAAAGCAGCTATAAGTATGTTACACAAGAGTGCTTTGCTCTTGAAATGGATGAGGATATAGAAGTTCTCATGGGGGAATATAAACTATCAAAATAACTGAAATTTGGTTTTGTCATGGCCACCTGGCATGAAGAACCAACTTATTAAAAAGACCCTGATGCTGGGAAAGAGTAAAGCAGGAGGAGAAGGGGATGACAAAGGATGAGATGGTTGGATGGCATCACTGATCCAATGGACATGAGTTTGAGCAAGCTTCAGGAGATGATGAAGGACAGGGAAGCCTGGCGTGCTGCAATCCATGGGTCTCAAAGAGTCAGAAACGACTGAGCAACTGAACAACAACAATGGCCTCGATGGCACAGTGGAGGAGACAGGTGGGATAGTCAGTTTAGAATAAAGATGCAGAAATGATCCCATCTGAAGCAAAAAGGAAATAAACTTTGAAGGAAAAGAAACAAGTCTTGAGACTTGTGGAATAATATTGAGAAGTCTCACATCAATTCATGTCAGTGGAGTCTCAGAAGGAAAGGAGATGAAGAAAGGGTATAGCATTCAGATAATAGAATTGTAGTAGACAGTAAAGGATAAAATCAACAGATAGAGACTTCCTTGGTGCACCAGTGCTTAAGAACCTGCCTTGCAATGCAGGGGACATGATTTTAATTCCTGGTCTGGGTACTAAGATCCCACGTGCTTTGGAGCAACTAAACCTGCTCCCTGCAATTACTGAACCCATGTGCCACAATTAGATGGTCCATGCAAACAAAAGAGCCATATAATGCAATGAAGATCCCGCATGCCATGAGTAGCCAAATACACACACACACACACACACANACTAAACCTGCTCCCTGCAATTACTGAACCCATGTGCCACAATTAGATGGTCCATGCAGACAAAAGAGCCATATAATGCAATGAAGATCCCGCATGCCATGAGTAGCCAAATACACACACACACACACACACACACACACACACACACACACATAATTAAAGAATCAACAGATAAATTATTAGATTAATAAAAACCATTAAATTTATTGGGGATGGGCATGTCTACACGCTTATATTGAAAAGGAATAGCCAGCAAGGACCTACTGTATAGCACATGAAACTCTGCTCAATGTTTTGTGGCAGCTAGATGGTAGTGGAGTTTGGGGGAGAATGGCTACATACATATGTATGGCTGAGTCCCTTCGATGTTCACCTGAAATTATCACAATGTTGGTAATCAGCTATACCCCAATACAAACTAAAAAGTTTTATTTTTTAATGTATATACAAAAAATCACTGATTTCTCAATATTATTGACTATCACAAATAAAAATTAAAATATATAAAGTCATCAAAATAATGAGTTATTAAGGAATAAATTTATGAAAATTTGCTTAGGAAATTTTGACAATGGAGGGACGAGGAGGTGTGGCATGCTCCAGTCCATGGGGTTGCAAAAAGTTGGACACAAATGAGCAACTAAACAGCAACAACAAAAAATGGATAGATGTATTGTGTTTATGGATTAGATGCCTTAATACTTCACATATCATTTGTATACAAGCAAATTTATAGATTCAATGAAACACTAAGCAAAATTTAAACAAGATTTTTGACTGTTCTAAAATGTGTATGAAAATGTAAATGATCAAGAAGAGACAAAGTAATTTTTAATGAGAACAAAGGTGAACTATTGATAGTTTCAGCTATAAATATTTACTACAGAAAATGTGGTTAAACTAGTGTGGTACTGCACAGTAATTTATAAATAGGTAACCATAGCAAAATAATCCAGAAAAAGACCTACACACATTATAGACATCATGTACACAAATTAAAGTTTTATATATCCTATGGCCCAGAAAGTTTGTTTCTAGTTAAATTTTTTATAATTCTATGTGCATCAGAATAAAAGTATTAGGATAATATAGTGATGGCAGATTTATTCATAGAAGCCCAAGCCTGGACACTTTTCAAATGTGTACTAAGAGCAGTATTCTTAGCTAAACCGTGGCAAATTAATGCAACAGAATACTATATAGCAATGAAAATTAATGACAGCTTCAAAAATCAATATGTATGAAACTTACATATACTAGGAAAATACATTAAGAGAGGAATATGTATNACTTACATATACTAGGAAAATACATTAAGAGAAGAATATGTATGTATTTTGTAAAGTTAGTAAAAAGGCAAAATTATTTTTAAAGATCTGATAGTGATTTTCTCTCAGAATTGATCACAAGGGAACACACAAGGAAAATTTAAGTTTCTGAAACTACTATAATGGTTAATTATGTATATCAACTTGCATGGGCCATGGGATGCCCAGACAATTTGATTAAACATTATCCTGGGACTGTCCATGAGGGTGTTTTTGGATGAGATTAACATTTGAACTGGCAGGTTTGTTCAAATAAGATTAACTTTTGAACAAGCAGGTTGCTCTTCCTAGTGTGAGTGGGCCTCATCTACTCAGTCAAAGGCCTGAATATAACAAAACCAAGAAACTCCTCTTGCCTAAATGTCTCTGATATGAAACATGAGTCTTTTCCTTCTTTCAGTGTCAAATTGAAACATCAGCCTTTTCTAGATTTCAAGTCCGCCAGCCTTTAGGGTGAAACTATACCATTAAGCATCTTAGATACCCAGCTTGCTTACTGCAGTCCTTGGACCTTGTCAGCATCCATATTCAAGTAAGCCAATCCCTTATAGTGACCGGTCTGTCTCTTTCTCAAAAGTTTACAGAGTATAGATCTGTCCCTTTTTGGTTATATTTATTGGCTGTTTCTCTGGAGAATTCTAATAGAGGCAATAATCAACATCTTAATTCTTACAATAATTTTTATTTTGTAATTTTTCTTCAAAATCTACCTTTTTTATTTCTTCTGTATTATGCATTCCTCAACAAAATAAGACACATAGAAGCAAAAAAAAACCCTACCATCTCTCCATTATACTTATGGAATCCCTATCTTTCTCTGCTGGGGTCTCTTATGCAATCTTCAAATTTTAGTACAAGAATGGCTGCACCACAAATAAAACTTTTCCCTAGAAGTTAAACTTTTGATTCTAACCGGACATTTTATCAAGTTTTCTTTTCTTTTCTTTTTTTTTTTTTTACTTCCAGTTTTCTTAAATCTCCAGTAATCTTGGTAGTGATTTGTGCTTGCATGCTAAGTTGCTTAAGTCATGTCTGACTCTTTGAAAACCCATGGAATGTAGCCCACCAAGCTCTGTCCATGAGATTCTCCAGGCAAGAATACTGAAGTGGGTTGTCATGCCCTCCTCCAGGGAATCTTCCAGACCCAGGGATGGAACACGAGTCTCTTTTATCTCCTACATCTGAAGGCGGGTTCTTTACCACTAGCGCTGCCTGGTAGTGATTTAATTCCCCCCAAAACATTAGTATACGAATATCTGCTTCTTTTTCAGGTATCTCCTCATATTCAAATGTGAGTGGGAAAAGGAAATAGAAAGCCATCAAATGATATAGCTTAATTTTGGCCTAAGATACAATTGAAGTTTCTGAGATATGAACATATTTGCAACCCATTACTTCATTAGCTGGGCTTCCCAGGTGGCGCTAGTGGTAAAGAATACTCCAACTAACTCAGGAGATATAAGAGACACAGGTTCAATCTCTGGGTGGGAAAGATCCCCTGGAGGAGGGCGCAGGAACCCACTTCAGCATTCTTGTCTGGAGAATCTCCATGGATGAAGAGCCTGGCAGTCAATGGTTCATAGGGTCCTGAAAAATGGGATATGACTGAAGTGACTTAGCACACACACACACACTTCACTGGCTAAATATAGCTCAACTGGTAAATCCACATCTCCAAAACTTACTGGGCAGAAGACCACTCTCATTATTACAGGGTCCTCATGGTATCTTTAAACTCCTTGTAGTTTATGTAGTTTATGCAACTTTTTGTTTGTAGTACATTTCTGGAGAGAAGATACACAGTTTCATCATATTTTCAATGGCATTCCAGAGCAATCATGAGGGACTGCTTTTCCAATTTTTCAGGACTGCAGATAGTGTTAGTTATTTCATAATATCCTTAAACATTGTACAGAGTTACCAAGAAAATACTAGATAAGGATTAATAATTGAAGAAAGATAGACATGCCAATTATACGGGTATGATAAATCTGGTTATAATTTCTGTGCCTCAGAAGTGATCACAGTGCATTTGATATACTCCTGTGACATATGTTTACAAGTAATGTAGATTACCATATATTTGATGTGGATGTGGAAATTAGCAGTGAGATAAAGGATGGCAAAGCTTAAATCAATTATATTGTTTCTTGGTTCACAGGGTAGATGGTTATATAGACTGAGAAACAAGTGCTCCACATTACTAAAAGATCTCTTTGTTACCTGACATATATCATGTGGCTTCCTAGAGAGCTGCCTTTTTTTCCCAAAAAAATACTAAAGCACAAAAATAATGGCATCAGTAATTGGAAATGTTCATTGTATCAACTTTGCTTTATGAAATATCAAGACATAGTTAAATGACACAAGATATGTAGAAGGGCTCTGTAACATATACAATTCTATAAAAATCAAAATTTTGTAGGTTATTCTTATGGTTTGTTAAGTGGTTCTTGCCAATGAACTGTAAAATATACATAGAAACTATAATAAACTACATATTTTAATAAAATACACTTGATTTGAAAGGCATACTTAACACAATATCATGCCCTATGTTTATTCATTGTGTAT
>SJYQ01104654.1:248140-272726 GCA_006410935.1 Redunca redunca | reverse complement strand
TAAATCCTTAAATGGTAAAGATTTGGTATCATTATAGACATAAAAAGGAAGAAGCAATCCCCAAGAACACTTAGGTAACTATTTTGTACAATGATACCATGAGGCCAAGATAACTGAAATGACCAATACTTTGGGGAATATTAAAGTTCTAATCTATATTTAAAGTATTTTCATTATTTTTTAGTGACAACTAATACTAAAATAGGAAAATATAAATTATAATTTCCCTCAAACATTTCTAGTAATTGTGGAAAGAGTTTGTATATTAAAACTCAGCAATTCAATTCTCCTAAATTCGAACTGCTGAAATTTAATCAAGATTGAGTATATGTTTACTGTTGTACTGTAAAAATATAAAAACCTTAAAATGCACTGGAGCATATGAGATTTCAAGGGGCATGGTTAGCATAAAAGAAATTATTTAAGAATTTTAGTGCACAATGTTATTATGAAGTGAAACTTTAAAATTTTCTACCTTCATGTCACTTTATTTCTCTTGAATTCCCATTCTCTTTTCCCCCTCTTTGTTCGATTACTCTTTTCCTTTAACTCAAATACACTTCCACATGAATCTTTCCTCAATCTTTTGCTTGATTTCTCTAAAAACCTCCCATAACTTTGCTTGTATTACAGGAAATACCACATTACAGGAAATCTCTTATTATCCACTTGCCATTCCTACAAGATTATAATTTTGTCACATATAAGGACAAAGTTACATACAAGGACACTTACTAGGGTTTGGAATGAAATTTTTAAGCAAATATAACTTTTTGAATAAATGAGAAGTTCCTTAGAATATAACCTTTCCTTCAGTTCAGTTCAGTTCAGTTCAGTCGCTCAGTTGTGTCCAACTCTTTGCGACCCCATGAATCGCAGCACACCAGGCCTCCCTGTTCATCACCATATCCCGGAGTTCACTCAGACTCACGTCCATCGAGTCCATGATGCCATCCAGCCATCTCATCCTCTGTCGTCCCCTTCTCCTCCTGCCCCCAATCCGTCCCAGCATCAGAGTCTTTTCCAATGAGTCAACTCTTCGCATGAGGTGGCCAAAGTACTGGACTTCCAGCTTTAGCATCATTCCTTCCAAAGAAATCCCAGGGCTGATCTCCTTTAGAATGGACTGGTTGGATCTCTCTGCAGTCCAAGGGACTCTCAAGAGTCTTCTCCAACACCACAGTTCAAAAGCATCAATTCTTTGGTGCTCAGCCTTCTTCACAGTCCAACTCTCACATCCATACATGACCACAGGAAAAGCCATAGCCTTGACTAGATGGACCTTAGTCGACAAAGTAATGTCTCTGCTTTTGAATATTCTATCTATGTTGGTCATAACTTTTCTTCCAAGGAGTAAGTGTCTTTTAATTTCATGGCTGCAATCACCATCTGCAGTGGTTTTGGAGCCCCCCAAAATAAAGTCTGACACTGTTTCCACTGTTTCCCCATCTATTTCCAATGAAGTGATGGGACAAGATGCCATGATCTTCGTTTTCTGAATGTTGAGCTTTAAGCCAACTTTTTCACTCTCCTCTTTCACTTTCATCAAGAGGCTTTTTAGCTCCTTTTCACTTTCTTCCATAAGGGTGGTGTCATCTGCATGTCTGAGGTTATTGATATTTCTTCCAGCAATCTTCATTCCAGCTTGTGTTTCTTCCAGTCCAGCGTTTCTCATGATGTACTCTGCATAGAAGTTAAATAAGCAGAGTGACAATATACAGACTTGACATACTCCTTTTCCTATTTGGAACCAGTCTGTTGTTCCATGTCCAGTTCTAACTTTTGCTTCCTGACCTGCATACAGATATCTCAAAAGGCAGGTTAGGTGGTCTGGTATTCCCATCTCTTTCAGAATTTTCCACAGTTTATTGTGATCCACACAGTCAAAGGGTTTGGCATAGTCAATAAAGCAGAAATAGATCTTTTTCTGGAACTCTTTTGCTTTTTGATTCTAAATATACTTAAGGATTATCAATATACACAGAGAACTATGTTCAGATAGAATATATTTGGAAATAACTGAAACATTTTAACCATTACAGTAAGTCATCCATCGTGGGAATGATCAGCCTTAAAAATGGGAATATTTTACTGTGATACAATTGACATAAAACATCTCATAAGTTTCAGGTGGAAAACATAATGATTTGATATATGTTTGTATTATAAAATGTTTAATTAACACCTATCAACTCACATAGTTACAAATCATATGCCAATTACATCTCAATAAAACTAGGGGCGGGGGTTGGTGTGGAGAATTACCTGACACATAATAGGCTCCCAATAAATATTTGTTAAAAAAAAAAAAAGGAAAGATGCATGATTTGAGACTGACTATTAAAAGAGTAGTAAGCAATTCTGCTTCGAATTCAATAGACCATTAAATTCTTGGGAATAGAAAACAGCCTCTTTATCCTCAAATCCTTCACTTTAACTAAGGAATTGCATTTTCCTATCAGCTTTGAGGAGCCATAATGAATCCATCCTACTTTAGAAATAACTTCAGCAAAATAGAGACACAACCAGACTGAAACTAAGACTAGTTTCATGACCCCAAGCTCATAAAACTGTTTCCAGAATCTTAGAGCTTTTTAATTAATTTGGCCTTAAAAAGTTACCATTGAACCTTTTGAAAATAGTATTCATGAGAACATTTTAAACTCATTTAGTTTTTTATTAGAATAGTCATAGCAATTTTAGATGTGAGGAAGACAGGTTAAGCATCTTTCCCTCTGGTTAAATGGAATTAGCATCTCCAAAATAACTCATCAGTTGTCTCCAGAATTTGGATCACATATTGAAAAAAATATTTTATAAATTTATAAATTATGAATGTTTACTACTTAAAAGTCACATGCCCTACTATCAACACAAATACTGCATATAAGTAAAAATATGTCTTGCTCTTTAATGGGTAATAAATATTCACTATAATTCTATTTTTTAATTTGATCCCTTGTGCTTGAAGTTTTTCCTCTGAAATAAAGTACATTTACTCTAGGGTTTTTGCAAGAATTACATTAACAAATTAGTATCTCATGCCTAGAATAATAATTCAACAAATGCTAGCTGCTCTTATTATCATTACATCCCAATGGAATATATGCTCTACCCTCTAGGGTTCACACAATCTACTTTGAAGACCACACTTTTAAACTGTTTTTATGTTCTGTAATTATGTATGTTTTCTAGTTTTTCATTCAGGGTCTTAAAATTTTCACATTGCCTAATATTTCAGTCTTCTCTTGGAATTGAGAGAATGCAATGTATTAACAAATTGGATTATTGTATATTTAGAATATAATTAGAAGCCATTTAACATTGGCCAGAATATGTATCCTTCTCTATATCTAGATGTTTAATTCTGCCCTTTCTCCTTACACCAAAAGATTACTATAAGAAATGGAGTCTAGTGTGTAAAAATTATCTGAAATCTATTAAGAGAAGCAAGGAGGCTAATGCACTTTGAAAACATACTGTATTGGAGGCACTATGCTTGGTGTGTTTTATTAAATTCATGAATAAATGAAATAGTAACAAATCATAATTATTTTATCATATTCATTTGGGAAATTAGCTATGCCTAGACGAGTATTGCTAATGATTATGAATATTTGACTTAATTGTTTAAAAGTTAAAGCCCTAAAGTAAATGGTAATATGCTGGTAAGAATACTAGGCATGTAGCTTTCTTTACTTGTTGTGCCTTTGTCTGACATCTTATCAGGGTAAAGCTGGTCTCAGACAATGAATTTGGGAGCCTTCTTATTCTTCAATTTTTTGTAATAGTTTGAAAAAATTGGTAGTAATTTTTTTAAATAATTGCTAGAATTCACTAGTGAAACCAAATGGTCATATGTTTTTCCTTTTGGGGATATTTTTGATTACTGATTTAACCTTTTTAGTTGGTATTGGTCTATATAGATGTTCAATTTCCTCGTGATGACTCTTGATTAAAAATCACAAATCATTTCAATGGAGGGAAACAAAAACGAATTTGACACAGTTTGGTATCTTTTCATAACGAAAAACTCTCAACAAGCTAGGTATAAAAGAAATTTACCTCAACAGAATAAAAGGCAGATATGGAAAGTTCACAGCTAACAACATATTCAACAACAACAACAACAACAAAAAGTCTGAAAGCTTTTCCTCTAAGATCAGGAACAAGGAAAGATGCCTATTCTCATCTCTATTCAACATAGTACTAGAAGTCCTAGCCAGAGCAATTAGATAGAAAAAGAAATTAAATACATCTAAATTGGAAAGAGATAAGTAACATTTGCGGATGACATGGTTTTCCATGTATGTAACCTTAAGCAGCCCACAAAAAATCTGTAGGAACTAATAAGCAAATCCAGCAATGTTTCAGGATGCAAACAAACTTACAAAACCTATCATGTGTAGTTTCAGTTATTAAGATGAGTAAGTTATAGATANAGAAAAATGAAAAGGCAGGCTACATATTGGAACAAAACATAGGCCAAACACAGTCTGGTAAAAAGATTTATATTCAAATTATTTTTAAAATATATATAAATTTAGATAGTTTATAAATAGACACTTCACTGAAGTGAATATATGAATATTCATGAAAGATGTTGAATATGAGTATTCATTAGAAAAATGCTTCCCTGGTGGCTGGTAAAGAATCTGCTTGTGATATGGGAGACCTGGGTTTGATCCATGGGTTGGGAGGATCCCCTGAAGAAGGGAGCAGCAACCCACTTGAATATTCTTGCCTGGGGAATTCCATGGACAGAGGAGCCTGGTGGGCTACAGTCTATGGGGTTGCAAACAGTCAGATACGACTGAGTGACTAACTTCCACTAGAAAATGCAAATTAAAATTTTGAGTCAGCATCATACATAGGTTTGAATGACCATCATTAAAACTCAAAACAAAAACCAAAAATGCTGAAATTACCAATTCCAGGGGTATACATATTACAGAGTCGAATGCTTATATTTTCTGTTAGGAATGTGATATACTTCGGGACATGGAACAACAGACTTTTCAAATCAGGAAGGGAGTACGTCAGGGCAGTATATTGTCACCCTGTTTATTTAACTTATATGCAGAGTACACCATGAGAAACGCTGGACTGGATGAAGCACAAGCTGGAATCAAGATTGCCAAGAGAAAAATCAATAATCTCAGATATGCAGATGACACCACATTTTATGGTAGAAAGCAAAGAAAAACTGAAGAACCTCTTGATGAAAGTGAAAGAGGAGTGTGAAAAAGTTGGCTTAAAACTCAACATTCAGGGTTATCGTTACCATCTTTCTAAATTCCATATATATGCGTTAGTATACTGTATTGGTGTTTTTCTTTCTGGCTTACTTCACTCTGTATAGTATCATATAAGAAATTAATTTCCAGTCCAAGTTCAATGAAGGATATAGGATGCTTGGGGCTGGTGCACTGGGATGACCCAGAGACATGGTATGGGGAGGGAGGTGGGGGGGAGTTCAGGATGGGGAACACGTGTACACCTGTGGCAGATTCATGTTGATGTATGGCAAAACCAATACAATATTGCAAAGTAAATAAATAAAATAAATAAAACATAAGCTTATGAAAAAAACAAAACAAAACACCTCAACATTCAGAAAACTAAGATCCTGGCATCCAGTCCATCACTTCATGGCAAATAGATGGGGAAACAATGGAAACAGTGACAGACTTCTTCTTCTTTTTTTTTTTTGGCTCCAAGATCATTGCAGATGGTGACTGCAGCCATGAAATTAAAAGATGCTTGCTCTTTGGAAGAAAGGTCACTTTAGTCAAAACTATGGTGTTTCCAGTAGCCATGTATGGATCTGAGAGTTGGACTATAAAAAAAGCTGAGCACCGAAGAACTGATGCTTTTGAACTGTGGTGTTGGAGAAGACTCTTGAGAGTCCCTTGGACTGCAAGGAATTCCAACCAGTCCATCCTAAAGGAAATCAGTCCTGAATATTCATTGGAAGGACTGATGTTGAAACTGAAACTCCAATACTTTGGCCACCTGATGCAAAGAACTGAATCATTTGAAAAGATCCTGATGCTGGGTAAGATTAAAGGCAGGAGAAGGGGATAACACAGAATGAGATGGTTGGATGGCCTCACCAATTTTATGGACATGAGTTTGAGTAAGCTCCAGGAATTGGTGAAGGACAGGGAACCCTGGTGTGCTGCAGTCCATGGGGTCACAAAGAGTTGGACACGACTGAGCAACTGAACTGAACCGAACTGATCCTTCAGGAACTTTGGATTGGCAGTTTCTTATAAAGTCAGACATAGGCTTATCATACTAATCAGCAGCCTTACTCCTAGTTTCTTGCCCAAGAGCAAAGAAAATTGATACATATCTTTCTATAAAAGCTTTATTCATAATCTAACTAAACTGGAAACAACCTAAATATTTTTTTAAGCTGGTAAAAGTACAAATAAACCAGTTATGTCAAAGAACAGAGCAGTACTGAACAATGAGGAAACAACTATTCATACACACAGAGCTGTGAATAAATAAAAATATATTAGGCAAATTAAATGAAACTATACTCATACTTTAAGGTAAATACTATGTACTGTATGTATTGTATGATTCCACTTATGTCACATTCTGGAAAATCCAAGACTTTTGGACAAGATAGTTTGGTGGTTGCTAAGGGGCTGGAACTGGTAAAAGAGCTTAAAAGAAGTGGGGAGATTCAGATCTACTTGTTATCTAGATCATGGCAGTTGACTAAATGTATCTCTCATCAGTCATGTATTTATACACAAAACATGTGAATTTTGCTTTATATAGATTGCTGCTGCTGCTGCTAAGTCTCTTCAGTTGTGTCTGACTCTGTGTGACCCCATAGATGGCCGCCCACCAGGCTCCCCTGTCCCTGGGATTTTTAGGCCTTATTAAATCTGACTTCAAAATAATTGCCCAAATTTAGTAGTGAGATCCATTTTTATTGTATATAAGTTGTGCTAATGAATTTTACATAAAGGGATATTCTTAAATTTTATATTTTATGTATTTTGTCAAAAATAGAACTCTGTTGTTTTTAATTGTTTATTTTTGACATCAGAAATGAAAGCTTAGAACATTACAGTAATTTGATACCCAAATTAAATTGTCAATAGAATTTTGAGATTATTAATACTGTTTTTTCAGTCCTGATGTTACTGAGCAATGAACATATGAATTTGACATAAAATCAACTTAGTTTCTCATCTCAATTCTGCCACAATATGGATAAAACTCAATAGTGATTTTGTGACATTTAATTAAGTCCATGTATTGAAAGCACTGTTATACAGACAGCACTTCTTAGGTATTCAGTAATAATTAAATCTTCTCTATTGTAAATGAAGATGAGTCAGTTCCAATAATTTACTCCCAGGTCACAGCCAGGATTTACTGAATGGGGAAACTAAACACAAGTTTCTGACACTACATTCCATGATGTCTACACGTAGAATACTTATCCTAACTCCTCATTATGAATTTCTCTTGATGCCTCATTGAAAAGTGCCGTATATGAGTAAAAAATAAAGCAGGACAAAGGATAACAAAGTTTTGCCAAGAGAACATACTGATCAGAGCAAACATCCTCTGTCAAAAAGAGACAACTCTACACATGGACATTATCCGATGCTCAATACTGGAAGCAGACTAATTATATTCTTTGCAGCCAAAGATGGAGAAGCTCTATATAGTCAGCAAAAATAAGACCAGGAGTGGGCTGCGGCTCAGATCATGAACTCCTTATTGCCAAATTCAGACTTAAATTGAAGAAATTAGGGAACTAGGCTATTCAGGTATGACCTAAATCAAATCCCTTAGATTATACAATAGAAGTGACAAATATATTCAGGGATTAAATCAGATAGACAGAGTACCTGAAGAACCATGGACAGTGTCATTAATCAAAACCATCCCCAAGAAAAGGAAATGCAAAAAGGAAAAATGGTTATCTGAGGGGGCCATGCAAAGGTGGGCTTTGTGTAGCATCATTATGAATAAAGCTAATAGAGTGGTGGAATTCTAGCTGAGCTTTTTCAAATCCTAAAAGATGATGTTGTTAAATTGCTACACTCAATATGCCAGCAAATTTGGAAAACTTAGAGTGGCCACAAGACTGAGAAAAGTCCGTTTTCATTCCAATCACAAAGAAGGGCAATGCCAAAGAATATTCAAACTTCTGCACAACTGCACTCATCTCATAGGCTAGTAAAGTAATGCTCAAAATTCTCCAAGCTAGGCTTCAACAGTACATGAACCAAGAACTTTCAGATGTTCAGGCTGGATTTAGAGAAGGTAAAGGAACCAGAGGCCAAATTGCCAAAGTTTGTTGGATCATAGAAAAAAACAAGAAAATTCCCAAAAAAACATCTACTTCTGTTTTATTGACTGTGCTAAAGCCTTTGACTGTGTGGATCACAACAAACTGTGGAAAATTATGAAAGAGATGGGAATACCAGACCACCTTACCTACATTCTGGAAACCTATATTTGTGTCAAGAAGCAACAGTTAGAACCAGACATGGGACAATAGACTGGCTCCAAATTGGGAAAGGAGTGCATCAAAGCTATATATTGTCAGCCTGCTTATTTAACTTTTATGCATCATGTGAAATGCTGAATTGGATGAAGCCCAAGCTGGAATCAAGATTGCTGGGAGAAACATCAATAACCTCAGATTTGCAGATGACACTGCCCTTTTGGTAGAAACTGAAGAGAAACTAAAGAGTCTGTTGATGAAAGTTAAAGCGGAAAGTGAAAAATCTGGTTTAAAACTCAACATTCAGAGGCAGGCCTAAGATGGCGGAGGAATAGGATGGGGAGACCACTTTCTCCCTCACAAATTCATCAAAAGAACATTTCAATGCTGAGTAAATTCCACAAAACAACTTCTGAATGCTGGCAGAGGACATCAGGCACCCAGAAAAGCAGATCGTTGTCCTCAAAAACAGGTAGGAAAAAATATAAAAGACAAAAAATGACACAGAGGAGGTAGGGAGGGACCTCTGTCCCGGGAAGAGAATCCCGTCCTGGGAAGGGAGTGTTAAGAAGAGAGAAGTTTCCAAACACCAGGAAACTCTCTGCTGAGTCTGTGGCGAACCTTGGAAGCACAGAGGGCAACATAACAGGGAGGAAAAATGAATAAATAATTAAAACCAACAGATTACAAGCCCAACGGTAATTCCCCCAACAGAGAAGCAGTGCAGACGCCTGCATCTGCCACTAGCAAATGGGAGCTAGGCAGGGAGGCACAGGCTGCATTGCTTTTTTAAGAATCAGGCCGGAATGCCCCGAGTGTAACCAGAGTGAACTAACTTGGGCTAGCAAACCAGACTGTGGGATAGCAACCACGTGAAAAGCTCTAACATAAGACACCACCGGGACTGCACACAGAACAAAGGACAGAACAGAAATAGCCAGCTGCAGGCCATCCCCCTCCGGTGACATGCAGCCAGAACCGTAAGGGCTGGAAGGGGGCAATCGCAGCCCTAGAGAGACATTACCTACCAAACTGCAAGCAGGCTTCTTTGCTAACTAAGACTTCTTGGGGTTCTGGACAGTCACCATCTGCCTGAGAAGGGACGCCAGTGGTACACCTAGAAAACTGAGCAGCAGGGACGGGAAAGGTGATAAGTCACAGCAACCACACTCGCCAAACACCTGAGCTGCTCGGACCTGGGAAGGGCACAAAACACAGGCCCAACCAAATCTGTGCCTCTGAGGGCCACCTGAGAGCCAAGCCTGAGCGGCTTAGACTGGAGAGGTGCATGTAGTCCAGGGCCAGCCTCAGATGGTTCCCGGCAGAGCAACGTAGAGCCTGAACAGTGTGCGCTGTGAGCAGGGGCAGGCCCAGCATGGCTGAGACACTGCAAGCACCCACCAATGTTATTTGTTTGCAGCATCCCTCCCTCCCCACAGTGCGACTGAACAAGTGACCTTTAAAAAAAAAAAAGTGTCCACCACCACACCCCTTGTGTCAGGGTGGAAATCAGACACTGAAGAGACCAACAAACAGAAGAAGCTAAACAGAGGGAGCCGCCTTGGAAGTGACCCCCACTGCCCACAACACCAGAGAAAGTCCCAGATATATCTTTACTATTTTTATGATCATTCGCTCTCTTTTTTTTTTTTTGTTGTTGTTGTTGTTTGATTGTTTTTTCTTCTTTTCTTTTTCTTCTTTTTTTTAAAACTTTTTAAAATTTTTAAGTCCTCTATTTCTCCTTCCTTTAATTTTTATTTTTATAACCTCCTATTACTTTTCAAAAAAAAAAGACCCTATTTTAAAAGCAAACGCCATATATATACTTGTTGTTGTTGTTTAATAATTCTTGTGACTTTCTTCTTCTTCTTCGTTTCTTTAATATTGTATTTTTGAAAATCCAACCTCTACTCTAGATTTTAATCGTTGCTTTTTGGTATTTGGTGTCAATTTTGTACATTTAAAAACCCAATCTTCAGTACCCAATTTTACCTGAAAGCAAGATCACTGGCTTGACCACTCTCTCCTCCTCTGGACTCTCCTTTTTCTCCACCAGGTTGCCTCTGTCTCTTCCCTTCCCCTTCTCTTCTCTACCCAACTCTGTGAATCTCTGTGTGTTCCAGACGGTAGAGAACACTTAGGGAACTGGTTACTGGCTGGATCTGTCTCTCTCCTTTTCATTTCCCTCTTTTATCCTTCTGGCCACCTCTGTCTACTTCCTCCCTCTCCTCTTTGCTGTATAACTCCGTGAACATCTCTGAGCGGTCCAGACTGTGGAGTGCACATAAGGAAGTGATTGCTGGAAAGCTTGCTCTCTCCTCTTTTGATCCCACTTCATCTCATTCCAGTCACCTCTAACTCCCCCCTCCCTCTTCTCTTCTCCATGTAACTCAGTGAACCTCTCTGGGTGTCCCTCACTGTGAAGAAACTTTTCATCTTTAACCTAGATGTTTTATCATCGGTGCTGTATAGATGGAGAAGTCTTGAGGCTACTGTAAAAATAAAACTGAAAACCAGAAGCAGGAGGCTTAAGTCCAAATCCTGAGAACATCAGAGAACTCCTGAATCCAGGAAACATTAATCGATAGATGCTCATCAAACGCCTCCATACCTACATTGAAACCAAGCACCACCCAAAGACCAAGTTCCAGAGCAAGACATACCATGCAAATTCTCCAGGAACACAGGAACACACCCCTGAGTATCAGTATACAAGCAGCTCAAAGTTACTCCAAAACCATTGACATCTCATAACTCATTACTGGACACTTCATTGCACTCCAGAGAGAAGAAATCCAGCTCCACCCACCAGAACTCCAATACAAGCTTCCCTAACCAAGAAACCTGACAAGCCACTGATACAACTCCACCCACAGTGAGGAAACTTCATAGTAAAGAGAACCCCACAAATTCCCAGAATACAGGAAGGCCACCCCAAATGCAGCAATATAACCAAGATGAAGAGACAGGAAGAGACAGCAGGTAATGGAACAGGAGAAATGCCCACCAAACCAAACAAAAGAGGAAGAGATAGGGAATCTACCTGAGAAAGAATTCTGAATAATGATAATGACAGGACAGGACAGAGTCACTCAATTGTGTCCAACTCTTTGCGACCCCATGGACTGTAGCCTATCAAGCTCTTCCGTCCAAGGAATTTTCCCAGCAAGAGTGCTGGAGTGGATTGCCATTTCTTGAGATCAAAATGGAATCACACATAAATAGCCTGGAGACAAGGATTGAGAAGATGCAAGAAAGGTTTAATAAGGACCTAGAAGAAATAAAAAAGAGTCAGTATATAATGAATAATGCAATAAATGAGATCAGAAACACTCTGGAGACAACAAATAGAATAATGTAGACAGAAGACAGGATTAGTGAAATAGAAGATAGAATGGTAGAAATAAATGAAACAGAGAGGAAAAAAGAAAAATGAATTAAAAGAAATGAGGACAATCTCAGAGACCACTGGCACAATATGAAATGCTCCAACTTTTGAATTATAGGAGTCCCAGAAGAAGAAGATAAAAAGAAAAACCATGAGAAAATACTTGAGGAGATAATAGTTGAAAACTTCTCTAAAATGGGGAAGGAAATAATCACCCAAGTCCAAGAGAACCAGAGAGTTCCAAACAGGATAAATCCAAGGCAAAACACTCCAAGACACATATTAATCAAATTAACAAAGATCAAACACAAAGAACAAATATTAAAAGCAGCAAGGGAAAAACAACAAATAACACACAAGGGGATTCCCAAAATGATAACTGCAGATCTTTCAATTGAAACTCTTCAGGCCAGGAGGGAATGGCAAGACATACTTAAAGTGATGAANTCCTCTTCACTTTCTGCCATAAGGGTGGTGTCATCTGCATATCTGAGGTTGTTGAGATTTCTCCCGGCAATCTTGATTCCAGCTTGTGTTTCTTCCAGTCCAGCATTTTTCATGATGTACTCTGCATATAAGTTAAATAAGCAGGGTGACAATATACAGCCTTGACATACTCCTTTTCCTATTTGGAACCAGTCTGTTGTTCCATGTCCAATTCTAACTGTTGTTTCCTGCCTGCATACAGATTTCTCAAGAGGTAGGTTAGGTGGTCTGGTATTCCCCATCTCTTTCAGAATTTTGCACAGTCAACAATTACCTTATACATAAATCGGTTGACTGCCCCAAACAAAGGCAAAGACTGGCTGAATGGATACAAAAACAAGATCCCTATATGCTGCCAACAAAAGACCCACCACAAAACAAGGGACACATACAGACTGAAAGTGAAGGGCTAGAAAAAGATATTCCACGCAAATAGAGACCAAAAGAAAGCAGGAGTAGAAATATTCATATCTGATATAATAGACTTTAAAACAAAGGCTGTGAAAAGAGACAAAGAAGGCCACTACATAATGATCAAAGGATCAATCCAAAAAGAAGATATAACAATTATAAATATATATGCACCCAACATAGGAGCACCACAATATGTAAGACAAATGCTAACAAGTAAGAAGGGGGATATTAACCATAACACAATAATAGTGGAAGACTTTAATACCCCACTCACACCTATGGAAAGATCAACTAAACAGGAAATTAACAAAGAAACGCAAACTTTAAATGATACAATAAACCAGTTAGACCTAATTGATATCTATAGCATATTTCACCCAAAAACAATGAATTTCACCTTTTTCTCAAGTACTCATGGAAGCGTCTCCAGAAGAGATCACATCCTGGGCCATAAATCTAACCTTGATAAATTCAAAAACATTGAAATCATTCCAAGCATCTTTTCTGACCATAATGCAGTAACATTAGATCTCAATTATAAGAGAAAAACTATTAAAAATTCCAACATATGGAGGCTGAACAACACACTTCTGAATAACCAACAAATCACAGAAGATATCAAAAAGAAATCAAATTATGCATAGAAATGAATGAAAATGAAAACACAACAACCCAAAACCTGTGGGACACTATAAAAGCAGTGCTAAGAGGAAAGTTCATAGCAATACAGGCATACCTCAAGAAACAAGAAAAAAGTGAAATAAATGACATAACTCTACACCTAAAGCAACTAGAAAAGGAAGAAATGAAGAACCCCAGAGTTAGTAGAAAGAAAGAGATCTTAAAAATTAGGGCAGAAATAAATGCAGAAAAAAAAAAAGAGAGAGAGAGAGAGAGAGACCATAGCAAAAATCAACAAAGCCAAAAGCTGGCTTTTTGAAAGGATAAATAAAATTGACAAACCATTAGCCAGACTCATCAAGAAATAAAGGGAGAAAATTCAAATCAACAAAATTAGAAATGAAAATGGAGAGATCACAACAGACAACACAGAAATACAAAGGATCATAAGAGACTACTATCAGCAACTATATGCCAATAAAATGGACAATGTGGAGGAAATGTACAAATTCTCAGAAAAGTACAACTTTCCAAAACTGAGCCAGGAAGAAAGAGAAAATCTTAACAGACCCATCACAAGCACGGAAATTGAAGCTGTAATCAGAAATCTTCCAGCAAACAAAAGCCCAGGTCCAGACGGTTTCACAGCTGAATTGTACCAAAAATTTAGAGAAGAGCTAAAACCTATCCTACTCAAACTCTTCCAGAAAATTGCAGAGGAAGGTAAACTTCCAAACTCATTCTATGAGGCCACCCTCACCCTAATACCAAAACCTGACAAAGATGCCACAAAAAAGAGAACTACAGACCAATATCACTGATGAACATAGATGCAAAAATCCTCAACAAAATTCTAGCAATCAGAATCAAACAACACATTAAAAAGATCATACACCATGACCAAGGGGGCTTTATCCCAGGGATGCAAGCATTCTTCAATATCTGCAAATCAGTCAATGTAATTCACCACATTAACAAATTGAAAAATAAAAGCCATATGATTATCTCAATAGATGCAGAGAAAGCCTTTGATAAAGTTCAACATCCATTTATGATAAAAACTCTCCAGAAAGCAGGAATAGAAGGAACATACTTCAACCTAATAAAAGCTATATATGACAACCCCACAGCAAACATTATCCTCAATGGTGAAAAATTGAAAGCATTTCCCCTAAAGTCAGGAACAAGACAAGGGTGCCCATTGTCACTGCTACTATTCAACATAGTTCTGGAAGTTTGGGCCACAGCAATCAGAGCAGAAAAAGAAATAAAAGGAATCCAAATTGGAAAAGAAAAAGTAAAACCATCATTTTGCAGATGAGATGATCTGCTATATAGAAAACCCTAAAGACTCCACCAGAAAATTACTAGAGCTAATCAATTAATATAGTAAAGCTGCAGGATATAAAATCAACACACAGAAATCCCTTGCATTCCTATACACTATTAATGAGAAAGTCGAAAAAGAAATTA
This sequence comes from Redunca redunca, assembly GCA_006410935.1. Lineage (NCBI taxonomy): Eukaryota > Metazoa > Chordata > Mammalia > Artiodactyla > Bovidae > Redunca > Redunca redunca. The sequence goes on along the minus strand of SJYQ01104654.1, from coordinate 257,856 downwards.
AGGAAACAATTCCATTTACCATTGCAACGAAAAGAATAAAATATTTAGGAATATATCTACCTAAAGAAACTAAAGACCTATGTATAGAAAACTATAAAATACTGGTGAAAGAAATCAAAGAGGGCACTAATAGATGGAGAAATATACCATGTTCATGTATTGGAAGAATGAATATAGTGAAAATGAGTACACTACACAAAGCAATCTACAGATTCAATGCAATCCCTGTCAAGCTACCAGCAGCATTTTTCACAGAGCTAGAACAAATAATTTCACAATTTGTATGGAAATACAAAGAGCCTCGAATAGCCAAAGCGATCTTGAGGAAGAATGGAACTGGAGGAATCAACCTGCCTGACTTCAGGCTCTACCACAAAGCACCAGTCATCAAGACAGTATGGTACTGGCACAAAGACAGAAATATAGATCAATGGAACAAAGTAGAAAGCCCAGAGATAAATCCACACACCTGTGGACACCTTATCTTCGACAAAGGAGGCAAGAATATACAATGGAAAAAAGACAATCTCTTTAACAAGCAGTGCTGGGAATACTGGTCAACCACTTGTAAAGGAATGAAACTAGAACACTTTCTAACACCATACACAAAAATAAACTCAAAATGGATTAAAGATCTAAGTGTAAGACCAGAAACTATAAAACTCCAAGAGGAGAACATAGGCAAAACACTCTCCGACATAAATCACAGCAGGATCCTCTATGATCCACCTCCCAGAATACTGTAAATAAAAGTAAAAATAAACAAATGGGATCTAATTAAAATTAAAAGCTTCTGCACAACAAAAGAAACTATAAGCAAGGTGAAAAGACAGCCTTCAGAATGGGAGAAAATAATAGCATACGAAGCAACTGACAAACAACTAACCTCAAAAATATACAAGCAACTTATGTAGCTCAATTCCAGAAAAATAAACCGCCCAATCAAAAAATGGGCCAAAGAACTAAATAGACATTTCTCCAGAGAAGACATACAGATGGCTATCAAACATGAAAAGATGTTCAACATCACTCATTATCAGAGAAATGCAAATCAAAACCACAATCAGGTACCATTTCACACCAGTCAGAATGGCTGTGATCCAAAAGTCTACAAGCAATAAATGCTGGAGAGGGTGTGGAGAAAAGGGAATCCTCTTACACTGTTGGTGGGAATGCAAACTAGTCCAGCCACTATGGAGAACAGTGTGGAGATTCCTTAAAAACTGGAAATAGACTTGCCTTATGACCCAGCAATCCCACTGCTAGGCATACACACTGAGGAAACCAGAATTGAAAGAGACACGTGTACCCCAATGTTCATTGCAGCACTGTTTATAATAGCCAAGACATGGAAACAACCTAGATGTCTTTCAGCAGATGAATGGATAAGAAAGCTGTGGTACATATACACAATGGAGTATTACTCAGCCATTAAAAAGAGTACATTTGAATCAGTTCTAATGAGCTGGATGAAACTGGAGCCAACTATACAGAGTGAAGTAAGCCAGAAAGAAAAACACCAATACAGTATACTAACATATATATATGGTATTTAGAAAGATGGTAACAATAACCCTGTATGCAAGACAGCAAAAGAGACACAGATGTATAGAATGGACTTTTGAACTCTGAGGGAGAGGGAGAGGGTGGGATGAGATGGGAGAATGGCATTGAAACATGTATATTATCATGTAAGAAACGAATCGCCAGTCTATGTTAGATACAGGATACCGGAAGCTTGGGGCTGGTGCATGGGGATGATCCAGAGAGATGATATGGGGTGGGAGGTGGGAGGGGAGTTCAGGAGTCGGAACTCATGTACATCCATGGCGGATTCATGTCAATGTATGGCAAAACCAATACCATATTGTAAAATAAATAAATAATAAATAAAGGAAATGACGGCTTAAAAAATAAAAATAAAATAAAAACCCAATACCAAAAACAAAACAAAACAAAATTCAACATTGAAAAAACAAAGATCATGGCATCCAGTACCAACACTTCATGACTAATAGATGGGCAAAAAATGGACACAGCGACAGACTTTATTTTCTTGGACTCCCAAATCACTGCAGATGGTGACTGCAGCCATGAAATTAAAAGATGCTATTACAAAAGCTATGATAAACTTAGAAAACATATTAAAAAGCAGAGAGGTTACTGAATATTCATTGAAAGTGCTGATGATGAAGCTAAAGCTCCACTACTTTGACCACCTGATGCGAATAACTGACTCATTAGAAAAGACCCTGCCCTGATACTGGAGAAGAGAAGTCTCTCAGTCGTGTCCTACTCTTTGCAACCCTGTAGACTGTAGCCTACCAGAATCCTCTGTCCATGGACTTTTCCAGGCAAGAATACTGGAGTGGGTTACCATTTCCTTCTTCAGGGGATATTTCCAACCCGGGGATCAAACCTGGGTCTCCTGCATTGCAGGTAGATGCTTTACCATCTGAGCCACCAGGGAAGCCTAATACTGGAGAAGGAAATGGCAACCCACTCCAGTATTCTTGCCTGGAAAAATCCATGGACAGAGGAACCTGGTGGGCTGCATTCCGTGGGGTTACATGACTGAGCACACATGCATGAGGGTGAGGGGAGATGGGTTTGTAGCATTAAATGGGTAGAACTAAACAAAGAAAGAAAGAAAAGACAACACCCTGATGCTGTGGAAACACCCTGAAGCTTGAAGGCAGGAGGAGAAGGGGATAACACAGAACGAGATGGTTGGATGGCATCACTAACTCAATGGACATGAGTTTGAGAAACCTCAGGGAGATGGTGAAAGACAGGGAAGCCTGGAGTGCTGCAGTCCATAGGTTTGCAAAGAGTTGAACATGACTGAGAGACTGAACAAAAATAAACAGAGGATAGAAACAGCTTCATGTACATTGACTATATATGTCATCATTGCATTAAAATAAAAATAGAAAAAAGAATATTAAAAGAAAGCCACTAGATTTTTAAAATATTTCTTTCATTTTATCATAGCATTGATAAGATTGGATCACCTATTTCTCAAGGTGTTTGGGTTTTTTTGTTTGTATAGTCTACTACATAAATGAACTAATTATTTCTTTGGAAAAAGTCTCAAGAATGAATCATGTTTAGACAGCAGAAGAAATTAAGATGCTGTTGTGACTTTGCTAGATGGAATGATCCCTAGATATATGGTTACCACATACAGCTTTACTAATTGCTAGATTTCCATAGCAAATCTAGAAAAGTGTAACTCAGTTATCTTCCACAGAACATTATTTGCATTGAGTAATAATAGATTTTGAAATGTGTATGTAAACAGGAAGAATATGTCTGTGATCATCTAAGTTCAGGAAATTTATGTAGAAGATTGAGTTTCTTTAATACAGGACTTCTCAGAGCCTTTAAATTTATTCATGTTGAGCCCCAAGAAAGAATATAGAGTATATAGTATGTTGCAACATGGAACTTTCTTATATAAAATATATTTAGAAATTTAAAAATTATTGTCCTGAAAGAAGTACTTTGTGAAACATAATATTGTGCATATTTAGACCAGTCTTGGAAATAGTGCCAAATGATCATTGATACTTTATACTGAATAAGGAAATTAGATGACTTATTTCAATCTATCATTGTAATTTGCACAGTTGTCTGAATGCAATTGAAAATTCTGAATGGTGTAATACATTTTGCACATGTATGAAAGGTGACTGTGGAGAAAAGTTTCACTCTATTGAATTCACAGTAGGGGAGAATTATTGAAAACTCAAAATCAAATTTACTGTTAAATAAATTCTTAAGTATGAAGTTTACATGAAAGTTCTAAGCACAAGCAGCTTTGCATAAGCAAGTCTATTTGTCAAGCATAGCAGATTAACTGAGAAAAAGGCAAATACCATGAAGAGAGGAATGGAGTTATATTCAGGAAGTTTGGTGTCTTTGTCCAGATCTACCAATAATTGTCAGCATGTTCTTGCATAAACGAATTAGTTTCTAACAGGGTTTGAGAAATTTATAACATTTAATGAAAAGTTTCTGTATGTTTCCCCTATTTTAGGTTCACTGAGCTTCATTTTGTTGTAGTTTTATAGTTTTCATAAAACTTGAAAAATGTCAATAGTCATTATTTTTTGCCTTCTCTTCTGAGATTCCAATTATAAATTTATTAGACCACTTTAACTTGTCTCATAGATTTTTAATGTCTGCTTATTTTTCTTATACCTTTCCTTCAATTTTTGGCTTTAGTTTGGATAGTTGCCATGACATATAATCCAGTTCAACAATCAATTTTTGGGTAATATTTAGATTTATGTTAAGCTCCTCCTATGATTTTTTACTTATGATGCTCTATTTTTTATCTCTACCAGTTCCATTTGTTTCTTTGTATAATCTTTATTTCTACCTTCACTATTTTACTATTTCCTTTAATATCTAAATATACTTATAGAAGCTCTCTTAAAGTTATTGTGTGCTAATTCTATCATGTATTGTATGGGTATGTTTCTATTGACTAATATGTCTCCTGCATAAATGAGTGCTAAATCGCTCCAGTGGTGTCGGACTCTTTGTGACCCAATGGACTGTAGCCTGACAGGTTTCTCTGTTCATAGGATTTTCCAGGCAAGAATACTGGAGTGGGTTGCCATCCCTTCCTCCAGGGGATCTTCCCAACCCAGGGACTGAACCTGAGTCTCTTATGTCTCCTACATTGGCAGAAGGGTTCTTTAACTAGAGCCAACTGGCAAGCCCAATATGTCCCCTATCCACAGCTTCCCTGGTTGCTCAGATAGTGAAAATTTTGCCTTCAATGCAGGGCACATGGGTTGGATTCCTGGGACAGGAAGTTCCTTTGGAGGAGAAATAACCCATTTCAGTATTCTCCCCTGGAGAATTCCATGGACAGAGGAGCCTGGCGGGCTACAGTCCATGGGATCTCAAAGAGTTGGATACAACTGAGCAACTAAAACATACACACACACACACACACACACACACACACACACGAAAGTGCACGTGCACATGTGCATAATAGATTCTTTGTTGTTTTCACATCTAGCTATTTTTTTATTGAATTCTGAACTTCATGAGGTTATATTGCTAAGGACGTAGAATTTATATCTTTCTTATAATAGTGTTAAGATTTGCTGTAGCAACTTCAGTTTACTTGAAAATCAGCCTGATCCTTTTGAGGCTTATATTTAAATTTTAGTGTAAGTACAAAGTAGTCTTAACTACAAGATTTTTGTTATTTATGGCAATGGTAATGATTTTTTTTCATGTCTGTAATTATTAATTTAGGTATTTCACTAGGTTTTCCATTCCTTTAGTAAAGAGCTTAAATGTACCCTAATTTTGTGTGACCTCTTGGTATTTGTAGTTTCTTCAGTATTTTTTCTTGGTCCATTTTCACAGAGTTTCATCTTAAAGATGTGAAATATTCAACTACAGACTCCAGAGGGCCCTCATGAGGATGTTTAGATGTTGTCAGATTTTGTCTACATTGCTCTAGCTCCTCCTGCCTCATCTTCTCTGAATGCCAGTTTCTAACAAATCAATTAGCCATCTATTATGCCAGTTAGAAAACTGCTTTAGGTAGAAAACCGTAGAGACTGTAGCACTCATCTCATGTTTTTCCTTTTCTCACCGAGTACTATAAGTTCTGTTATCTAATTAAAAAAAAAGTTATTGCACATATTTTGTCCAGTTTTTCCAGTTTTTTATTTGATTCTCTTTAGAGGAGTATTTTTAGTACCAATTACTTTATCATAATGACACAGCTTAAATTTGATTTGATTTAATTTCATTAAGCTGTCCATGAGCTCTCAGTCCTTAATTCTAGATGAACATTCAAACCACTTTCCTTTTCTCAAGTAAGTCACAATCCGTCAAGAAGATATTTAGGGGAAATTTGTTCATGTTTTTTCTAAATCACTATTTTTTGCATGTTTTCTCACTTATTTTTAAGTAATATTGTTATGTGTATTACAATATTTTAATTTAGAATATTGAGGAAGAGCCAATTTAGAACTTACCTGTTGATGAAATTCTATGTTAGAATTTTGATAATGCTTTACTTGGTATGCCTTCAATAGAAAAATGTGGTATTTTGCTGATCCTCAAGGATAACCATGAGCAGGAATTTTAAGAGACAGGGGAAAGCAAAGCAAAGGAGAGGAAAATAGCATGGCTTCAAGTATCTCAGTAAATGTAAAATATGCTTTTGTATCTCTCATTTAAATTATGAAAACAATACATTAGTTATTACCAATATATTTAGATGACTCAAATTATTTTATTACCCAGTCTCAAGGCTGGAAAATTCTTTTGAAAGATGCACATTTTCTCACTTATGAATGTATCTTCATTTTTTTTCCTATATACTCTGGTTCCAAATAGGAAAAGGAGTACGTCAAGGCTGTATATTGTTACCCTGCTTATTTAACTTCTATGCAGAGTATATTATGAGAAACGCTGGGCTAGAAGAAGCACAAGCTGGAACCAAGATTGCTGGGAGAAATATCAATAACCTCAGATATGCAGATGACACCACCCTTATGGCAGAAAGTGAAGAGGAACTACAAAGCTTCTTGATGAAAGTGAAAAAGGAGAGTGGAAAAGTTGGCTTAAAGCTCAACATTCAGAAAATGAAGATCATGGCATCTGGTCCCATCACTTCATGGGAAATAGATGGGGAAACAGTGGAAACAGTGTCAGACTTTTGCGGGGGCGGGGGAGGCTCGGTGACTGCAGCCATGAAATTAAAAGACGCTTACTCCTTGGGAGAAAGGTTATGACCAACCTAGATAGCATATTCAAAAGTGGAAACAGTACTTTGCCAACTAAGGTCTGTCTAGTCAAGGCTATGGTTTTTCCAGTAGTCATGTATGGATGTGAGAGTTGGACTGTGAAGAAAGCTGAGGGCTGAAGAATTGATGCTTTTAAACTGTGGTGTTGGAGAAGACTCTTGAGAGTCCCTTGGACTGCAAGGAGATCCAACCAGTCCATTCTGAAGAAGATCAGCCCTGGGATTTCTTTGGAGGGAATGATGCCAAAGCTGAAACTCCAGTACTTTGGCCACCTCATGTGAAGAGTTGACTCATTGGAAAAGCCTCTGATGCTGGGAGGGATTGGGGGCAGGAGGAGAAGGGGACGACAGAGGATGGCTGGATGGCATCGTTGACTCGATGGATGTGAGTCTGAGTGAACTCCGGGAGTGATGGACAGGGAGGCTTAGCGTGCTGTGATTTATGGGGTCGCAAAGAGTCAGACACGACTGAGTAACTGAACTGTTGAACATATAGCTCCAATCAATTGTTTTCAAGGGTTCCCCCCCGCTTCTAGATATTTACTTCTGCACTGCACATACACAAAGAAGAAACTATTATAAGGGTTTTTGGTATAAACATATAGGTGTGTTTATTTGCCTAAACTAGATTAATATGGAAAGGAGCTTAAAAGAAATTATATCTATTCTTAATTTCCTTAGTAAAAGAATATTATCTAAATAGCTGTGTTTTGAAAAGTACCATTTTATTGAGGAGTGACTTTTTTAGAAATATACATCAAAAAAGATTTTTTTTTTTTTTTGCTAATATAATATGTACCCTTGGCAGCAGCACCAATTTTCGTGATGAATTGGAGATTGGAGTCAGTGATCTGAAGAGGAGAACAATATGAGCTACCGTTGACCTGAGCCCCCAGATCATTTCCAAGTGGGAAATGTTGCTTTATAGATGCCTGAATCCTTGCATCTAGAAGAGTATGATGAATCATTCTGACAAATGCCCTGGCAAGTAAGTTGATAAAAGGAAGAGGTTTAGATATTGTGCAGCTGAGTAATCTGGTCTAATACAATTATAGAACTAAAACTTCTTTTAAATATATGTGATTACATACTGTCATTTTATATACAAAGCTATTAAAGCCTAGATATTAAAGTAACATCATCAAGGACACAGTGTTAATGTTTAATTAAGCATGAACAGAAATATACCTCCTGACTACTCAAAATTGCTTTAAAATAAAAAAGGTACACAGTCAATATTACTAAAAGTTTTTGGAATATATACGACTACCACAAAATTATTTTATTCCTTTCCTCTTTGTATCTCTTGCTTTCTTACAAAAAAAGGTTTTGTTAGGGAAAGTAATCTAATATTTCAGTTCTGTATAGCAATTAATCTTGTCAAGTTGTTTTTAAATCAATTGTTTAATTTGATTTTCAAAAACAACTTTGTGAAGGAGAGGATAAACTGGTATCTTTATTTAATAAAACTAGGATCTTGTCAAGAATATCTGTCTTTTCCATCACTATTTCTAACTTATTTTAATAGCCTTACTGTATTTAGGGAATATGTTACTATTATATGTGTTGTTGTCTTGACTTATATTAGAACTCAAATTACCAGACTTGCTTGCTTCTAGGCCCTTCCAATCAGATGTACATTATGAGAGGCTCTTGTTTGAAGTAAGATACAAAAGGAAGGAGATTGCAGAGCTTTCATTTCATTGGTATTTGTGAAGATAGACATTTATCTCTACAGGAAAGGTAGTGGCCCTGATGGAAGAAATGATCTCATTAGAGGGTTCCTGCAATTTAGTTCTGTTTCTTTAGCTACCCCCACAATTTGGAAAACAACCTAATAAACTTTAACAGATCCCTTTACAAATTAAACTAGTCAGAGTTGCTCCTATTGTTTGCAACTAGCAATGATAATAAGATTTGAAACTTGCCTATAGTGAACAGTGGCCAGAACAGGAGTGAAAAGAAAAAAAAAAAAATGATAGGGATGAGAGTTCTTATGAGAGTGACAAAAGCGACATTTTATCATCCTCTTTGTACCTAGCATTTAGCCACTCACCTGTTAAAACAATATCTAAAGCTTCATAACTGTTTTTGATTATTTTATTTATGAGAGTTTGGTGAATAAAACAATTTCATGGGGTGAAACTTTGCATTAAAATTTTTCATAGCCAGGACATGGAAGCAACCTACATGTCCATCAGCAGATGAATGGATAAGAAAGCTGTGGTACGTATACAGAATGGAGTATTACTCAGCCATTAAAAAGAATACATTTGAATCAGTTCTAATGAGGTGGATTAAACTGAAACCTATTATACAGAGTGAAGTAAGCCAGAAAGAAAAGCACCAACACAGTATACTAATGCATATATGTGGAATTTAGAAAGATGGTAATGATAACCCTGTATGTGAGATAGCAAAAGAGACACAGATGTAAAGAACAGTCTTTTGGACTCTGTGGGAGAGGGAGAGGGTGGAATGANCAAATTGGGAAAGAATACGTCAAGGCTGTATATTGTCACCCTGTTTATTTAACTTATATGCATGAGAAACACTGGCTTAGAAGAAGCACAAGCTGGAATCAAGAGTGCCAGGAGAAATATCAATAACCTCAGATATGTAGAGGACATCACACTTATGGCAGAAAGCAAAGAACTGAAGAGCCTCTTGATGAAAGTGAAAGAGGAGAGTGAACATGTTCGCTTAAAGCTCAACATTCATAAAACTAAGATCATGACATCCGGTCCCATCACTTCAAGGCAAATAGATGGGGAAACAGTGGAAACAGTGTCAGAATTTATTTTCTTGGGCTCCAAAATTACTGTGGATGGTGATTGCAGCTATGAAATTAAAAGATGCTTACTCCTTGGAAGGAAAGTTATGACCAACCTAGACAGCATATTAAAAAGCAGAGACATTACTTTGT
>SJYQ01104654.1:211742-242226 GCA_006410935.1 Redunca redunca | reverse complement strand
TACAGTAATGTGATTATTGAATGCAATTTCAAAAATTTAACAGTGTATTTCCAATATTAATTGATTTACCATATAAAAGGGGATAACTCAGTTTTTCTAATTAACTTTATTTGAAATGAAGCAATTTTTGAATATGTACTGGCAACAAAAATTGGGCAAACATCTTTCAGTTTACTCAGCATGACCATCATGCTCTTTACATACCTTCACTCATTTTGTTTATTCCAATTTCACTAAATTAAAAGCTAAACTATTTCCTGCCTTCAGTAGAGCAAGATGTACGTGTGTATGTATGTGTTTCTGTTTAAACCCAAATTATCTTTTCCAAAGATTTGCTTTAATTTATTCATTTACTGAGCACTTACTCTACCTATAAGGTATTTATATAGATCATGCATCTGGTCCCATCACTTCATGGGAAGTAGATGGGGAAACAGTGGAAACAGTGACAGACTAATTTTTGGGGCTCCAAAATCACTGCAGATGGTGATTGCAGCCATGAAATTAAAAGACGCTTACTCCTTGGAAGGAAAGTTATGACGAACCTAGATAGCATATTCAAAAGCAGAGATATTACTTTGCTGACTAAGGTTCGTCTAGTCAAGGCTTTGGTTTTCCTGTGGTCATGTATGGATGTGAGAGTTGGACTGTGAAGAAGGCTGAGCACCAAAGAATTGATGCTTTTGAACTGTGGTGTTGGAGAAGACTCTTGAGATTCCCTTGGACTGCAAGGAGATCCAACCAGTCCATTCTGAAGGAGATCAATCCTGGCATTTCTTTGGAAGGAATGATGCTAAAGCTGAAACTCCAGTACTTTGGCCACCTCATGTGAAGAGTTGACTCATTGGAAAAGGCTCTGATGCTGGGAGGGATTGGGGGCAGGAGGAGAAGGGGACAACCGAGGATGAGATGGCTGGATGGCATCACGGACTCGATGGATGTGAGTCTGAGTGAACTCTGGGAGATGGTGATGAACAGGGAGGCCTGGTGTGCTGTGATTCATCGGGTCGCAGAGTTGGATGCGACTGAGCGACTGAACTGAACTGAACTGAACTGAACTGTAGTTGTGTGAATGCAAAAAATCATGGTTTCTTACCTCTATCATAATCTGACTTGGGTGATATTAAATTGCTTTATTTTTAACTGCTTGTATGTCTCAGAACTACAACAGTGGTATATATAAAATGTTATTTGAGCAAAGTGAAGGCCAGTCATTTCATTCCAAGGAGAGAGAATTCCACAAACCACACTAAAAATTGTGTACATATAAATATATCTAAATATAACTATTTGTTTCAGAATTTGAATGTAAGATTACAAAGCATTTAACTTGGAATGTAGAATGGTAAAGTGAAGTGTTAGTCACTCAGTCATGTCCAACTCTTTGCGACCCCAGGGACTGGGGCTCACCAGGCTCTTCTGTGCATGGGATTCTCTAAGCAAGAATACTGGAGCAGGTTGCCGTTTCCTTCTTCAGGAGATCTTCCCAATCCAGGGATCGAACCTGGGTCTCCTGTCTTGCAGGTAGACTGTTTACCATCTGAGCCACCAGGGGAAAATTTTTCACTTTACACTGAATTATTTAACTACAACTTAAATCTACAAGATTCCTGGGAAATCATCCATAGTCTATGTTAAGAATTTTACAGAGAAAATATTGAATAAAGTGGTTATGATGTGATACTAATGCTGAAATTATCAATGTATTTTCCTACATGAATATAGGAGGATACAGGAGGAAATAGATGATGTTTTGGTAGCAAACAACTCTAATGCCATCTGGAGGGCTTTTTCTTTTCTTAATGGGCAAAGTAAGCATTCATTATATTATTTAGCAGAAAAGCACTTTGCTCTGGTCTTTGTAAGTGTGCGCTCAGTCACTCAGTATCTTACTCTGAGACTCTTTGGACTATACCTACCAGGCTCCTCTGTCCATGAGATTTCCCAGGCAAGAATACTAGAGTGAGTTGCCATTTCTTCCTCGAGGGGATCTTCCTGACTCAGGGATCAAACCCGTGTCTCCTGCATCTCTTTGCATTGGCAGGCAGATTCTTTAACACTGAACCACTGGGAAGGCCTTCTAGTCTTTTTTGTTGTTCACTTGCCAAGTCATGTCCAACTCTTCATGATCCCATGGACAGCAGCACACCAGGCTTCTCTGTCCCTCACCATCTCCTGAAGTTTGCCCAAGTTCATGTCCATTGAATGGGTGATGCCATCCAACCATCTCATCCTCTTCACCTTCTGCCTTCAGTCTTCCCCAGTCTGAGGGGCTTTCCCAAGACTGTGACTGAATGAATGACTGTAAAGGACTGTGAATGAATCACTGTTCCTTAAATATAAATCTATTTTAGATTATTCAGTTCTTCTGCTTTATAGTGGTTGTAAGCTTGGGTTTTGGTGTCATTCTGATTTAAATTTGAGTCATAGAAGTCCCATTCACCAGTTGTCTCTTGAGCATGTTACTGGAGCTTTCAGTTTCAGTGTGCCCTTCTTTAAAATAGGAATATTAGTAATTTCTGCTCTATATGATTATTTTATGTATTATTTTTAATATAAATTTATTTATTTTAATTGGAGGTTAATTGCTTTACAATATTGCATTAGGTGGTATACTGCATGTAGAGCATTTTGCTAACTGCCTGATCTGTAATACGTTTTCAGTAAATATTAACAATCACCATCACCATCAACAATATCACCATCACCTCACTCCTATGACAAGACTACCACCACCATTACCACTATCACTGCTGATATATTACCATTCTTCTTACTAAAATGTTTGTAATTAGGAAAACACATTTTAGTTGGCTTCGCTGCTATCTACTCAAGCTAATACGACTTACCAGTGAATCAATGTGTCTAGCCAGGACTTGGAGATTCAGAAAACCATAACTGCTTGAGTCACATTTCTATATCACAATGAATCATACTGTTTTATCTGCAATGTGTTACTTGTAATTTCTCTATATGGTATAATCATTGTGGTCATGAAATATGGTGGCGGAAAATGTATGCACAATATACTGGAAGCAAACTATAATTCAAACTCATCAGTTACTTGCTATACAGAAGAAAGACCAATTTTCCTGTATCTTTAATTGAAATAGAAAATCAAAGTGTAGGATTCTTGTTGATTGTCTATCATCCTTGGAGTTTCTATTTTAGACAAATTATGGACATTCAGATTGAAGGAGTCTGAAAGTTAATTCCTGTTAAAAATTGACTTTATAGAGAAAGAAAAAAGAGGCTTAGAATATTATATAAAAAGAATGCTGAATAGAATAGAAATTAATTGATAAAGAGAAGTATATTAAGTATAATAAATATAAAGTGAACATACTAATTAAATTAATGAATTTGTGGAGGATAGACATTAAGAAAAATGATATATTAAGAAAGATAAGACTGAAGAGCTTCTATGTGTTAGCAACCCCAGAAATATTAAAAGCCAAGAACACTTTCAGTGTTCAAGGAAATGGAGCATAGGGCAAAGCTAAAAACTGAAATACACAGACACTTCTCCTGGTTGCTGTGGTTACAGGTCTTCCTAATCTAGTTAGTTTAATATAATGAAAAAAAAAACACTACATGAAAATGAAATAAACAGTAATTAGTCACAAACATTTTGGGAAAAATTTGGCATAGATTTGTGCTGTCTTCAAGGAAAAGATGCTATCACAAGGGAATGGTGAGCAAAGAGATTGTACTGAGTCCATGAGATTAAAAGGCTGTGAGCTCTGTCAAACTTTTTAGGTATCTGTGGTTTGTGCAAATAAACTTAACAGAGTGGCTATCCGCTTGGGCTTATATCAATGCATTGTAGAAGGAACCTTAGTCTGGCAAAGGGAGTTTTCTTTCTGGCCATTCTGGGAAAAGTGATTCAGTTAGTAATGCTAACTGCTTGAAGCCTTCCCCACTCTCTCTGCACCTTGCTTCTGCCAAGGAGGACATATATTCTGAGAAAGAGCCACCGAGGCAAAATGAAGTTAATGTTTTCCAGTAATACAGCATTCTTTGAACAAATTCATTCATAAAATTCATATGGGGCAAATTCTAATTACCAGCAACAGTTCTAGCATGGGGGATGGGCAATGAACAAATGAGATAAAGTTGTCTACATTCATGAAATATATATTCTAGTACATTCATGAAATGAACTAGAGATAAGATTGCCAACATCTATTGGATCATAGAAAAAACAATGGAATTCTAGAAAAACATCTATACTGCCTCATTGACTTCGTTAAAGCCTTTTACTGTGGGATTACAACAAACTGCGGAAAATTCTTAAAGACATGGAAAAACCAGACCACCTTACATGTCTCCTGAGAAACATGTATGTAGGTCATGAAGCAACAGCTAGAACTGAACGTGGGACAACAGACTGGTTCCAAACTGGAAAAGGAGTACATCAAGCCTGTATATTGTCACCCTGCTTATTTAACATACACAGACTGCTGCTGCTGCTGCTGCTAAGTCACTTCAGTCGTGTGTGACTCTGTGCAACCCCATAGACAGCATCCCACCAGGCTCCTCTGTCCCTGGGATTCTCCAGGCAAGAACACTGGAGTGGTTGCTGTTTCCTTTTCCAATGCATGGAAGTGAAAAGTGAAAGTGAAGTCGCTCAGTCGTGTCCGACTCTTCGAGACCCCACGGACTGCAGCCTACCAGGCTCCTTCCTCCATGGGATTTTCCAGGCAAGAGTACTGGAGTGGGTAATGGCCTTCTCCTTATATACAGACTACATGATATGAAATGCCTAGCCAGATGAATCACAAGCCAGAATCATGATTGCTGGGAGAAATATCAACAACTTCAGATATGCAGATGATATTACTCTAATGGCAGAAAGTGAAGAGAAACTAAAGAGACTCTTGATGAGGGTGAAAGAGCAGAATGAAAATGCTGGCATAAAACTCATCATTCAAAAACTGAAGATTATAGCATCCAGTCCCATCACTTCATAGCAAATAGATGGGGAGAAAGTGAAAACAATGGCTGATTTTATTTTCTTGGACCCCAAAATAACTGTGAACAGTGACTGCAGCCAAGTAATTAAAAGATGCTTGCTCCTTGGAAGAAAAGTTATGACAAATCTAGACAGAGTATTAAAAGCAGAGACATCATTTTGCTGACAAAGGTTCATATAGTCAAAGCTATGGTTCTCCCAGTTGTTTTGTATGGATGTGAGAGTTGGACCATAAAGAAGGCTGAGTACTGAAGAGTTTATAACTTTGAATTGTGGTGCTGGAGAAGACTCTTGAGAGTCCCTTTTACAGCAAGCAGATCAAACCAGTCAATTTTAAAGGAAATCAACCCTGAATGTTCATTTTGAAGGACTATTGGTGAAACTGAAGCTCCAGTACTTTGTTGTTGTTGTTGTTGTTGTTTTTCCATTTTTTTAATTTAAATTTTTTTTAACTTTAGTTTACTTTACAATACTGTATTGGTTTTGCCATACATTGACATGAATTCACCACGAGTGTACATGCATTCCCAAACATGAATCCCCTCCCACCTCCCAACCCATAACATCTCTCTGAGTCCTCCCCATGCACCAGCCCCAAGCATCCTGCATCCTGCATCAGACATAGACTGGCAATTCGTTTCTTACATGATAGTATACATGTTTCAATGCCATTCTCTCATCTCATCCCACCCTCTCTCTCTCCCCCAGAGTCCAAAAGTTCATTCTACAGATCTGAGTCTCTTTTGTTGTCTCACATAGAGGGTCATCATCATCATCTTTCTAAATTCCATATATATGCATTAGTATACCGTATTGGTGTTTTTCTTTCTGGATTACTTCACTCTGTATAATCGGCTCCAGTTCCATCCATCTCCTTAGAACTGATTCAAATGTATTCTTTTTAATGGCTGGGTAATACTCCATTGTGTATATGTACCACTGCTTTCTTATCCATTCATCTGCTGATGGACATCTAGGTTGTTTCCATGTTCTGGCTATTATAAACAGTGCTGCAATGAACATTGGGGTACATGTGTCTCTTTCAATTCTGGTTTCCTCGGTGTGTATGCCCAGGAGTGGGGTTGCTGGGTCATAAGGCAGTTCTATTTGCAATTTTTTAAGGAATCTCCACACTGTTCTCCATAGTGGCTGTGCTAGTTTGCATTCCCACCAACAGTGTAGGAGGGTTCCCTTTTCTCCACACCCTTTCCAGCATTTATTGCTTGCAGACTTTTGGATCGTAGCCATTCTGACTGGTGTGAATTGGTACCTCATTGTGGTTTTGATTTGCATTTCTCTAATAATGAGTGATGTTGAGCATCTTTCATGTGTTTGTTAGCCATCCGCATGTCTTCTTTGGAGAAATGTCTATTTAGGTCTTTGGCCCATTTTTTGATTGGGTCATTTATTTTTCTGGAATTGAGCTGTATAAGTTGCTTGTATATTTTTGAGATTAGTTGTTTGTCAGTTGCTTCATTTGCTATTATTTTCTCCCATTCAGAAGGCTGTCTTTTCACTTTGCTTATATTTTCCTTTGTTGTGCAGAAGCTTTTAATTTTGATTAGATCCCATTTGTTTATTTTTGCTTTAATTTCCAGAATTCTGGGGGGTGGATCATAGAGGATCCTGCTGTGATTTATGTCGGAGAGTGTTTTGCCTATGTTCTCCTCTAGGAGTTTTGTAGTTTCTGGTCTTACATTTAGATCTTTAATCCATTTTGAGTTTATTTTTGTGTGTGGTGTTAGAAAGTGATCTAGTTTCATTCTTTTACAAGTTGTTGACCAATTTTCCCAGCACCACTTGTTAAAGAGATTGTCTTTACTCCATTGTATATTCTTGCCTCCTTTATCAAAGATAAGGTGTCCATATGTGTGTGGATTTATCTCTGGGCTTTCTATTTTGTCCCATTGATCTATATTTCTGTCTTTGTGCCAGTACCATACTGTCTTGATGACTGTGGCTTTGTAGTAGAGCTTGAAGTCAGGCAAGTTGATTCCTCCAGTTCCATTCTTCTGAATATCTGTTGTGAAAAGCCAACTCATTGGAAAAAACCCTCTTACTGGGAAAGATTGAGGGTAGGAGGGGAAGGAGGTGATAGAGAATGAAATTGCTGGATGGCATCACTGACTCAATGGACATGAGTTTGGACAAACTTCTGTAGCCAGTAAAGGACAGAGAAGACTGGTGTCCTAAAGTCCATGGAATCACAAAGAGCCGGATGCAACTCTATGACTGAACAAACAAAAATAAAACCACATGGTTATCTTTGGATATTTGTACTTAAGTGTAGATATACTTCAAATTTTACATTCTGATATTCCATAGCATGGATGAAGCTTAATTTATTTAATTATTTCTCTATTGCTGAATCCTTATTTCATTAAGATTTAAAATCATAGTTATTATGAATGTACTCACCATAAATATTAAAATGAATATAGAGAGATGTAAGTATAAACCATTTTCATTGGCTTATGTGCATCTGTGACTTTGAGTACAGCTCTAAAACTGGCATTTTACATCAAAGGGTATGGGCATTTTGATTCTTAGAGATACTATTAAGCGAGTTCATTCAGTCATGTCTGACTGCAATCCCAGGACTACACAGTCTGTGGAATTCTCCAGGCCAGAATACTGGAGAGATACTATTAGATTTACCTTAAAAATGATTTATAATATCAAAACCAGAAAAATGACATTAATACAATCCACAGAGTTTGTTTAGGTTTAACCAATTTTTGATGAATTCATGTGTATATTTCTTTTTTTTTAATTTTTATCACATTGTAGATTTATGTAGCATCACAATAAAGATACAGAACTGTTTCATCATTACAAGGTTCCCTCATGCTGTATCATTGTAACTACACCCATCCCTTCCCAATTTTTTGGAACTGTCTTTTTAGATTCAGTATAATTCCCTTGAGATTATATCCAAGTTGTTGTACATATCAATAACTTATTCCTTTTTATTGCTGAATATTATTCTATAATAGCAATTACCAAAGTTTGTTTAAACATTTACTTTTTAAGGATATTTAGTTTACAGTTTGGAGCTATTACAAATAAAGTTGCTATAAATATTACTGCACACATTTTTGTATAAACATAAACAAGCTTTCATTTTCTGGGATAAATGCCCAAGTGCAGTTCTTAGGTCATATGGTAAGTGCACATTTAGTTTTATCAGAAACTGCCAAACTGTTCTTCAAAGTATTATATCATTCTATATTCCTATTGACAAAGCATGAGAATAAGCAGTTTTTCTGCATCTTAATCAATATTCGGTGTTACCAGTATGTGTTTTCTATTTTAGCCATTTTGATATTAAATAATTCATTTAAAAATCTTTATAAGGCAGGATATATTTTGTTTTCTTGCATAAGTAGATAAGTTGAGCATTTTAAACATACTAAAAAGGAAACAAAATGTATACACATCTGCTAGCTATTTTAGTACATAATTATAAAATGATGAATAAAGGTGCTGAAATTAGTGGTGAATATTGCTGAATTTGATTCTAAAAGTCATAATTTCAAATTTATGCTCTGCTATTTACTAGTTATGTAATCTCTGGTATGTCCCTTTAGCTCTTTGATATTCCTTTTTTATATGGTAGAGGATATAAATGCCAACTTTCAAGTATTGGGTGAGAATTAGACAAAATACTGAGTTAAGCTACTTATAAACCCTAAAGGTTCACTCATATTTTCAAATATTTGATCTGAGTAGAAAATATTAAATATGGCTACATAATTTTTGATAAGGAATATGATACTGTGATCCTACGGGAATCCATAAAGTTAAGCTAAGTTGGAAAGGTGTGACAATAAGAAACAGTTCAGACACATGTAACTACGTGGGAAAAGCACTCAATAGTCTTTTTTTAAATGTACCATGTAAGAAATAAAGAAATCCTCTGGTAATTCATATCAAATTTTTTCTTTTAAATTGTTAGATTTTAAATTAAATGGATTAAAAAATCTAGAGTCTTTTTAAAATTCTTTTGACAGTTTTATAGGTGCTTACATGAACCAGGGGAAACAAAAGAGAACAGTACCATTTTGGATGCCCATCATCTAGCAAATAGATCTACCGGCTCATATGGATATAAAAATTAGACGGAAAATACTGTTTTTGGTTTCTACAAGTCCAACATACTATATTGTTTTAGCAGTTGTGAAGAAGTCAATGAGAAAATTGAAAATGCTACTAAAAAAGCCATTTCAGGTTATTTTAAATTGCTAAGCTGAGAGATTTTATAGCCAATTCAAGAAACAGGTGTTTGTTGTTGTTGTTGTTTTATGATAGTGTTACTCTGTAATAACTGTATGACCATTCCAAAATGAAACATTTTATTAATACTAAATAATTCCAATGATGACGATGTAATGGCCAATTAAAGGTAATTTTCGTTGCTTATATTCCCATGGTAATATTAGTAACTTTAGCAATTATTTTCATTGTTGTAAAATGTTGATGATTTTCATGTATTAATGTCTTCACACTGCCATAGAATAATGTAAAGTGCAATAGTACATAAAAAGTTCCATCACTTTTATTCTATGGATTCCATAAACTCTTATAAAGAATGTTATTACAAAACCATTTTATATTGAACCTGTTTTAAGCTAAGCATATTGTGAATCAGTTCAATTCAGTTCAGTTGCTCAGTCTTGTCTGACTCTTTGCGACCCCATGAACCGCAGTATGCCAGGCCTCCTGTCCATCACCAACTCCCAGAGTCCACCCAAACCCATGTTCATCGAGTCAGTCATGCCATCCAACCATCTCATCCTCTGTCATCCCCTTCTCCTCCTGCTCTCAATCCTTCCCAGCATCAGGATCTTTTCAAATGAGTCAGTTGTTCGCATCAGGTGGCCAAAGTTTCGGAGTTTCAACTTCAAAATCAATCCTTCCAATGAACACCCAGGACTGATCTTTTGGATGGACTGGTTGGATCTCCTTGGAGTCCAAGGAACTCTCAAGAGTCTTCTCCAACACCACAGTTCAAAAGCATCAGTTCTTTGGCACTCAGCTTTTTCTTTATAGTCCGACTCTCACATCCATACATGACTATTGGAAAAACCATAGCCTTGACTAGATGGACCTTTGTTGGCAAAGTAATGTCTCTGCTTTTTATTTATTATTATTTTTAAGTGGAACCCCATGATGAAAAGGTGTTTTTTTGTTTATTTTTGCTGGTGATTTTTTATTATTTTTTTATTTTTTTACTTTACAATACTGTATTGCTTTTGCCATACATTGACATGAATCCACCACAGGTGGGGGTTCAGGGTTGGAAACTCATGTCTCTGCTTTTTAATATGCTGTCTAGGTTGGTCATAACTTTCCTTCCAAGGAGTAAGCATCTTTTAATTTCATGGCTGCAATCACCAACTGCAGTGATTTTGGAGCCCAGAAAAATAAAGTCAGCAAGTGTTTCCACTGTTTCCCTATCTATTTCCCATGAAGTGATGGGACTGGATGCCATGATCTTCATTTTCTGAATGTTGAGCTTTAAGCCAACTTTTTCACTCTCCTCTTTCACTTTCATCAAGAGTCTCTTTAGTTCTTCACTTTCTGCCATAAGGATGGTGTCATCTGCATATCTGGGGTTATTGATATTTCTCCTGGCAATCTTGATTCCAGCTTGTGCTTCCTCCAGCCAAGCGTTTCTCATGATGTACTCTGCATATATTATGAATAGTCATTGCTTATTCTCATAATACCTCTGTCTAGGTTAGTTTTAAGACACTCATATTAAGACTTACTTTAGGTGAAATGGTTGAACTTAATAAAGAATAATTTTGGTGCTATGCTCCATTTCTAAGTGCAGTGTCTCAAATACCTTTCACCATCATGCCTATCAATTATAATAACATCTCTACAATACATTTTATTAATAAAGTCCCCTTTAACATTTGTTTTTATTGAGGTTAAACTATTTTCAACTTTTCTTAAAATTAATCATTGTGATTTTCCATCTCATATCTATTCCCTGCTCTCTTATCCCACTCTTTTCTCCTTTTTTAGCCTCTGATTCATTAGAGACTTAGTATTCTCTTTCTTACTCATTACACACTTGCACATTTTTATACCCAAAAGTCTCAACAAAAAAGTCTAATTTAAAGGAATATTTGCCTTCCTTCATCAATGTCTTCATCTATGGCTTATGATTTAGTTGCCTAATTGTGTGTTTTCTACTACAGGAAAAAAGTTAATGACTGTATCTTATTTTAGTACAAGTGTATATCATAATAAAAGTAACCAAATTCCTATTGAAGGATGTTTGGTAGTTTTAGCTTTTCAAATATTTTTAAATGATAAAATAAACTCATGAAATAAGCTCTAGTTTTAATCCTTATAGAAAATTCTTAGGAGTATAATATTTGAGAATCATAACCATTCGTTAAAAAGTGCTTCTTAGAAGAGTTGCAGAAATTCATGGTTAGATGAATTCACACACAAACACAATCTTTGTACACAAATAGGCATCAGCAGATTCAATTTTTCTTCACATTTGCCAATCCAGGGCATTACAGTTTTTATTAAATTTATACAACTGTGATAGAAGAATGTGAATCTCAGTACTTAGTTATATTATTTGATTATCCTAAGGTTTAAGGTTTATATGTACATATATTTAATATTCTATATTTACTGTTCTGAAACTTGCTTTATATTTATGTTCATTACCTTTTTCAATAATATCAAAGATCATATTTTAGGAAAATTATTTTGACAACACATGTTATTAAGTTCATTTAGGAGAACATCACAATATTTCATGAATGGACTATGATGACATGGAGTACAGTGGTGAGGTACAAATATAAAGCAAAGACAAAATGGAGAAGTTATGAGATAAATGAATGGTCAAGTGGCCCAGAAAGATGGCTCAGAAAGATCATGGGTGCTTTGTTGAAGGTGGATTCAATATGAGAGTGAGCACATCCAAGCAGAAATGACCCCAAAGTAATTACAGATATGGGACAGCATCTCAGTTCTATTAATTATTTCTAGATTCCTACCAATTGAGCATCACCATAATTAAACACTCAGAACATACTGATCTCAATGTCAAAATGCATATTATACAAGCTCAACCACTCATAGATTCCCAGAGGGGGCAAGACATATGTGATGAACTAAATAGCATTTTATGAACATAGGAAGAAAATGCCAACAAATAATTCCAAACAAAGGATTTCATCTTGCCTAATGAGTTTTTCTCAAGAACCTCAGAAGTGCAGATACACCACCCTTATAGCAGAAAGCAAAGAGGAAATAAAGAGCCTCTTGATGAAGGTGGAAGAGGAGAGTGAAAAAGCTAGCTTAAAACTCAACATTCAAAAATCGAATATCATGACATCTGGTCCCATAGATGGGCAAACAATGCAAACAGTGACAAACTTAATTTTCTTGGGCTCCCAAATCAGTGTGGATGGTGACATCAGCCATGAAATTTAAAGACACTTACTCCTTGGAAGAAAAACTATAACTAATCTAGGTAGCATATTAAAAAGCAGAGACATTACTTAGCCAAAAAAAGGTCCATCTAGTCAAAGCTGTGGTTTTTCCAGTATTCATGTTTGGATGTGAGAGTTGGACCATAAGGAAAGCTGAGCACCAAAGAATTGATGCTTTTGAACTCTGGTGTTGGAGAAGACTCTTGAGAGTCCCTGGACTGCAAAGAGATCAAATCAGGGATCAATTGTAAGGGAAACCAGATCAATTGTAAGGGAAATCAGTCCTGAATATTCATTGGAAGGACTGATGCTGAAGCTAAAGTTCCAATAGAACTTTTTTTCATTAGAAAAGACATTGATGCTGGGAAAGATTGAAGGCAGGAGGATAAGGGGATGGCAGAGGATGAGAAGGTTGGATGGAATCACCAACTCAATGGACATGAGTTTGAGCGAACTCTGGGAGATGGTGACGGACAGGGAAGCCTGGCATGTTGCAGCCATGGGATCACAGAGTCAGACATGACTGAGTGACTGAACTGAACTTAACTGAATAAGCTTTTGATGAATACATCTTTGCATTTTATCAATAAGTTGTTATTATCAGAATGGTAACAAACCATCCAGCAAGATTTGAAGCAAGATAATTTGAAATTATCATAATTTCCTATTTTGTGCCAAGGCTTTTATCCTCTCTCAATTGCAGAAACTTAATTACCTCTGGAACCAAGATAAAGGTAGCTGTCTAAACAAACAGCAGCTTCCCTCTAATCATACTCTATTATTTTGTTTCATACCTCCTACCTCAAATATCATAGCCCAGAAACACAGCATGCTAGGATGGGGAAATGGGTGAATCAATGAAAACTACAAAAAGCAAAGTGGTGAAACCCAACTGCAAAAAGAGGATTAAAATATTAATATAGTTCATCATATATTTAAGGGAACCTGGAAAATTGTGTATAATCTGCAAGTATCAGGCTCTAAAGTGACTGCCAAAAGGGCAGGAAGACTGGGGAGTAAATCTAGGTTCAGGCAGTTTTTCCTGTCATTCAGAGTTCAGACTCTGTTCTAGATGAGTTACAGAAGTTTAGAAGCTATTTGGGGGAATTAAATGAGAAACAGAGTCTAGCTCCGAGAAAATGGGTTAGAGTAAAAGGACTGAAAAGGGAGTTACCAAATTTCTTTGTAATTCCACTGGTGCAAATACTAAGAAATAACTTGACAAACACATGTGAGCTGACATGAGTCCTTGAGCCCTTACTGAGAGGGGTGGAGGGGGTGCTCTTTGATAGGGCTTGCCCATTTCCAGCCTGCACGGTACAGTATAGGAGGGTCACAGCTTACTTCAAGGCTCTCTGTGAGGTGGAGAGGAAGTCAGGTATTCTAGCCTGAATATTTCTGGTTTCTAAGGTCAGGGTGGCCAGTCCTTCAGTGAGCTCTATATCACTGTGGACATCTCTGGTAAGCTGAACAGACTGTTAGAATGTGCTGAGACCCTGACTGATGCACCATTATGAACTTTGCAGAAAAAGCCCACTGTTACACTTCAGATTGCATGAAGTGTAAAAGTGAAGTCACTCAGTCTTGTCTGACTCTTTGCGACCACATGGACTGTAGCCTACCAGACTTCTCTGTCCATGGGATTTTCCAGGCAAGAATACTGGAGTGGATTGCCATTTCTTCTCCAGGGAATCTTCCCAACCCAGGGATTGAACTCCAGTCTCCCTCATTGTAGGCAGACACTTTACCCTCTGAGCCACCAGGGAAACCCGTAGATTGTGTAGACAAAGTAAAATAAACAATAAATATATAATCAACCAAATTTATTATCTATTATGTTTAATTGCATAAGGGTAACTTACAGCCATGGTTTAAAATATAGAAGCTGGGAAGGTTACAATCCATTTGAAAATAGCCAAGTAAGAATAGTAAGTTCTTTCACTTTTTTTTTTTCATTTTTAATAGGTGCATGTTAAATGCCCTAGAAATGTGATGTAGGAACATTTCTACCTGTACATCTGTAAGTGTAATCATCTTCTAAATGATGTTACACATAGAGGCATAAATGTTTCCAATATTATCACTCTCAAAGTACTTTCATATATAACATGATATTTCTTTTATTGCTTTTTTAGTGACTGTAGTATCATTTATTTTTCACTATAGTCTATCTCTTGGCTAAGTAGGTCTTCTAGTAAATCAGTATTATGGTTTTATTTTTTTACTGTGGGTTTAAGATTTTTATTGATTACTTCTGGAAAAGTGAGACTCCTACAAATTGCATTAGCTGAAAAGATCAATGGCTCATTAGACTGGCATTTTATAAAGACCTAGACCCAATGCTTCAGCAGAAGGCTGAAAAAAAATTACCTTTCATAAAGCACCTGTCCAATTGTTCAATATTATACCACAGGGGAAATTTTTTTCCTAATTCCAGCTGGTTATCATTTTATGCTTTGAAACACAACAATTGATGATGCTTGTAATTTTAGCTTGGCTTGTAAAACTGCACATAGTTTATTATTTATACTCACATAAATGCCCATTCTATTGTTTTAATCTTCCTAAGACATTGGCCACCATAATTTGAACCATAATTTGCAGCAGGCTTCAAAATAAACACTTTGAAGAATGATTTCTGAGAAAAACAAAAATTTTTAGTTTAACCAAAACAAAAATGCATAGGATGAATCTTCCTGGCATTAGGGCATTCGAGATTGTCTTATTACAAATGTATGATAGAGCAGGGTGGTAAGAGCAACCATGGAAATGATTTTCCATGTAATATCTTCCTTCTATACTGCATTTATATCCAGACAATGTGACCTGATTTTTTATTCTGCTTATTTCCATATCTAATGTTCATATTTATTTATAAGGTCATTATAAGATCATTATTTATAAGCTCATGATCATCTTCATGACCCTAAAGGAATCATTTTCTTTATGAGTTTCAATTGATTGCTATGTCTTGCCATCTGCATCATCTGTAGATGCTGATAATTTCATCCTACAGTCTCAGCCATACCTAGGTTTTCAGGGGTTTATTCCTGCCAAGATTTGCAGACAAGAATAAATAAAGTCATATCTAGTGAATCTGGATTAAGCTTTGCATTCTGGGATTTACTAAACCCCCATTTCCTCTTAATCCCTACCATTTTTTGGTATTTCATGCAATTTAAAGTCTACTCTAGGATCTTAAAATTCATATGTTTACTACTTTAGGAAAGCTCACTAGAATTCTGTTATTTTTAGTTTTGTTCTTCCATGACTTTACCATGAGCCTTTTTCCTGAGGTCTAGAACCCTAGTGAGAGTCTGTTCCAAGAGATAATTGGTCATGTACAACTAAGATGTTGCCATGCATCTGTCCTGAGTATTTTTACTATCTGAGAAATCTGCTTTCCTGTCATAGCCATAATTATGAGCATCTTTCTATATCAACAAAAAGGTGAGAGCCATTATCAAGTGTCAATCTGTCTAATTTTCTCAAGGAAATCCCTATAGTTATCTCTTCATAAAAAGAATATCTAAGTCTAAATTATTTAAGAAAATAACCCTGTCCTCCAGATATTTTATTGCTTTTAATGATGGAAGTTTAATAGCTTAGGTCAAATGAACAGTGAAAAGTAACCATACTTGCTAAAGGCCATTGCAGAGGAATATATTTTTTTTTCTTTTCCTCTTTCTTAAATTGTCTGCCTGGTGACTCAGATGGTAAAGAATCTGCCTGCAATGTGGGAGATCCAGCTTCAGTCCCTGACTCGGGAAGATCCTCTGGAGAAGGGAATGGCTACCTTTGGACTGCAAGGAGATTGAACCAGTCAATCATAAAGGAAATCAGTCCTGAATATTCATTTAAAGGATTGATGCTGAAGCTGAAACTCCAATATTTTGGCCACCTGATGCAAAGAACTGGCCCATTGGAAAAGACCCCAACGCTGGGAAAGATTGAAGGTGGGAGAAGAAGGGGACGACAGAGGATGAGATGGTTGTATGGCATCACTGACACGATGGACGTGAGTTTGAGTAGGCTCCAAAAGTTGGTGATAGGCAGGGAAGCCTGATGTGCTGCAGTCCATCAGTTCACAAAGAGGACTCAGCAACTGAACTGAACTGAACCCACGCTAGTGTTCTTGCCTGAAGAATTCCATGGACAGAGGAACCTGGTAAGCTATACCGTCCATGGACACAACTGAATGACTACCATTTTCAGCTACATTGGTGTGGTATTTGGAAAGCAAGATGCCTGAGGAGAGAGCGTAACAGTAAAATAGTCTTTTCTTCCATGGAAAGCATGTTTTCATCAACATGAGGTATGATGAGGTTACTGTAAATGAACAGCTGGCAGTGAAGGTTTCCGTGTATTTCATGCTCTCTTTCATATTGATAGCCAGAGGAGTCTTGGAAATGATAATTTTTTAATCCTTGATAAAAGAGTAAAGTGAACACATGCTCAAGTAATTTTAAGCAATAGGAAATAGGATAGCAAATATCAACTAACCTTACTGGGAATAACAGGGAAAGTAAGAAACTTTGTGGGCTTCCCAGGGGCTCCTGCTAATGCAGGAGACACAGGTTCAGTCTCTGGGCCAGGAAGATTCCCTGGAGGATGAAATGGCAACCCACTCCAGTATTCTTTCCTGGAAAATCCCATGGACAGAGGAGCCTGGTGGCTATGGTCCATGGGTTTGCAACAGTGTCGGAAATGACTTAGCAAATAAACAACAATAAACTTTATAAAGTTCATATTGCCTTATAAATAGTTATCCTTCAGTATCCACGGAGGATTGTTTCCAGAATACTGTCCTTTCTCAGCCAGAAATATCAAAATCCAAGGATTCTCAAGTTCTTAATGTATAAAAATATAGTATTTGGATACAATCAATGCTCATACTTCCATAAACTTTAAATCATCTCCAGATTATTTATGATAACTTATATAATGCAAATGTTATATAAGTATCTATAAATACAATTTAAATATTATGTAAGTGGTTGCCAGGGCATAGTGAATTCAAATTTGGCTTTCTAGAACTTTCTGGAATTTTTTCCCAATATTTTTGATCTGAGATTGAATCTGTAGATGTGAAACACAATTACAAATGGCTACAGCTGAAATTCAAATAAAATGATTATTAAATTGAATTTTAAATATTATACATCTCATATTCATAATAAATCTTATTAATTCTGGAATTACTATTAATAATTTTTGGCAAGCAATCTGAAGATATGAAATACTTTTTCTCTCATATTTTCCACAGATGTGGAATACTTTTATCTAACTCTTATATAGTAGCTTCAATTTATCCTGAACAAACTTATACAGAGTTGAGTTTCGTTTTGGAGAAGAGTTCTGAATTCCCTGAGGAAAGTCTTATTTCTGTGAGCATTAGTTTAGCAAAGTAAAATTTCTATTATTTTGTAATCTTATAGCATAGATAGTGGTTTCCAAGCATGCTGAGATGGTACCTTTGGGAATGCAATCCATGGAAGAATATATGCAGATATGTGTATAAATATGGGCTCCTGTGGTGGCTCAGAGAGTAAAGAATCCTCCCACAATGCAGGAGACCTGGGTTCAATCTCTGGGTTGGGAAGATCCCCTGAGGAGGGCATGGCAACCCACTTCAGTATCTTGCCTGAAGAATTCCCATAGACAGAGGAGCCTGCTTGGCTAAAGTCTACAGGGTCACAAAGAGTCGGACAGGACTGAGGGACTAAGCACACCATGTATAAATAAATCAATAAATATGTATGTATTTATATTAATATCTATCCATCTAAACAGATTTGTGTACATACACATATATACAATTATTTTCTCTTTCATGATTATGAATTTTGATATATAATACTGATGCATAGTCAGTTCTTGTTTACAAATTTACAAACAAGTGTAGCGATTTCAAATTGCATAGGTAACTCAGGTGCTTGTTTAAAGAGCACATTTCCCACAGTCACTGCCACAGAAATTCTCATTTCCTAGTGTGAAATAGGGCTCACAGCTCTACATTTTTACAAATCTTTCTAAGTAGAATTTTTGCAGGTTGAAAAGTATTTTTTGTATCTGTTGGAAAAAACAACCAAGGCAATATTATCAACAACAATAGGAAGTCATTGACAGTATTCAGTAGGAGGAAAATAGTCTGGTTCTGAGCCATGCTCAAGAGTTCATGCCCAATGAAGGTGAATGTGGTGATTTGGAACCTGACAAAGATAGATATTTTAAAATGTTTGCTTGAGGTAAACAATATAGGGAGGGAAAAGGGTGATTAAAGTATCTAGGTAATTCATTAATATAAGCACCCATGATTTTTAGCTTAAGAAACGGTTTTCTTGGCTAAATCGAACATTTGATTAATTTCTTGTTCTGTTCTGAGTTACATTTTTGTGACTTTTCTTTTCTTTCAGACTGTTAGAATGAGGTATTTTCTGTTATTAAGTATCCTAAGAAAAGAACATTTATGGATAAAATTTTAAAGTTTTATCTATATATTCTAAGTATTTTAATCAAGTAAACCCACAGCCACACACATTCATTTCTTTCACCACTTAAATACCAATCACAATTGTCCTTAATATCAATAGAAATGCAATCAAAAATTTAACTATAACTAGTGAAGACACTATAATTCAGAATTGAGGAAGATGAGGCTTTCCCTGTTACATTCTGGAACTAATGTAATAAAAATTCTATGAAACTGTACATTCTGAGACTGTATCAGCCTTTGGCTACTCTGTAATCAGTTTTCATTCTAGTCTGAAATTAAACAGTGATAACGCTGGCCCAATTTTTTACTAACTCCGCAAGAGCTGGGGACAGTTAAAAGCAATATAAAATCTTAGAGCTGATGGTATTTTTGAATGCAAGTGAATTTCACCTTCTTTTGCCTCAAGGGAGAGAAATGCTCAGGGAATTTTGTTGTCATCAAGAGCAGCTGAAAGACATCAGGATCAATTTGAATTTCTAACATGATACACAATAATGAAATATGAATGCATGTAATTCAATACAAGAATTTGTGTGTGCATGAATAATAGATGGTGTCTGGGCTTCCTATTTCCAGCTATTACTACCCCTTTGGCTGTTTTCTCAAAAATATGCACAGTAAACTGAGTTGGTATTAGTACTCTAGTGTGTTAAGAGTCTATAAATTCTGAACGCCACATCTGTAATAAGTCCTTTTATTTGTATATTTAAAGATTAAGAAGCTGAAGCACTATCTAGTAAAGATTATACATGTAGAATTCATGTTTTTCAATTTCATAAGGGAAAAACTAGACATCCAGTGAATTACCGAAGTCTTAAGAACTACCAGGTAATTGTAATTCTATTAAGTTTTTTACTATGTGAGAAATATATGCTCAATTGCATTGTTTAATTCATCTATAATAATGTTAAAACACTTTCTTTTGTTCTTAAATGTGGTACCTTCTTGTAAGCCAATATCTTTAATTCACATAGGCAATAANTATTAAATCAATATAAAAATGTTAATGGCATGGAAAATGTTTATGATATAATGTCATATTAAATATAAAAAGAAAGACATTTATATGCAGATTTTCTCAATTTGTGTCAATATGCAATTAAATGTTCTGAGATATTTCTTCAAACTGCTTATGGGTGGAAGAAAACTAACAGGGCTTTTTAAAAAATTATAAAAAAATTGTTTTAAACTCTCCAAAATTACTGTAAAAATAATCAAGCATAGAAAATATTTTCTTCTGCATTATCATCAATCACATTTTCATGTTGTAAAAACTTAAACCATTATAATTTGTTTTTTTTCATTCAGGAGCTTCTTTGGGCTTCAAATTCTCAAATATTACTAAACTTTTCATTTATGTTTCTATGTGTTTAATATGATTAGTTTTAAGAGAGGAGTTTTACAAATACGGATTCTTGAAAACCAGGAATTATGCAGCTAACTTTTGATTGTCTCACCCATTTTAATTAAATCCTTTTATATTCTAATCTTCAATCTTTCTACATGTACCAGTTCTAATATATATGCAGATCTACCTGGGAACAGTCATTTCAGGAAATCATGTTAAATATCCTGCAGTGGTTCTCCACAGTCAGACAAACTACTTTCAGTCTTAAGAAAATCAAATTAAGCCCCAACAGTTTGAATAGCTTTCAAGAGAACCTGATGACTGTGCTGGGTGCCCTTTCTTGCTTATTGCCAGTTCTACAGATTGTCACTTCTAAGTGGCTTAAAATGTTCTTTAGTCTTGTTGGTAGGGACTTCTGTTACTCTAGTGGATTGTCCTTTGCCAGGAATGGGAGCCACACTTTCAACTTTTCAGGACTGTCTCACTTCTATCCCAACTTCTACATCACAATATTTGCTCAGATTGGAACACAGAAATTGCTCAAATGATGAGGACCAGTTCACTCAGCAGTTAAATCTAATTCTAAAGTATTCTTTGAGCCAGATGGAGTTTCAACTAGCTTTTACACTATTTCACATTAAAGTACAGTAAATTCTATGAGTCTCTGCTATTGACAGCTTCCATTCTTGCAAGACTCTTTTAACTAGACTTCTAAGCTAACTATTTACTGCAGGTACTATAGAAGCAAGGCTACTACTGCAATGACATTCAGAAACATGATTCCATTTCCAGGCTCACCAGTTAGGCCAAGAATCACAGTCTTATTACTTTTCAAGGAATTTATGATTATTTAAAACAACAACAACGTCTTGCTTTAAAATACTCAAACAGCCTGAGCCCTGCAGGTTTCCAGGAATTTAGGACATACTTTATGACTGCTCATTTAAATCTATGCCACAATAAAGTCAATGTTTGGAAGCAAGTGGATGATAGCGGGTTGGCAGGGGCAGAGCAGAAGATATTAAAATTCAAGTAGTCTGCCTGCAAGAATATGATATTTTATGCCAAACACAGGAAAAAAGAACTCTGATGAATCATCTAGTTTTCATAAGAAAAGTAGAAAAATTAATTTTGGAGCTTATAAACTTCCTTTTAGACATCTAACATAAAATAAATACTATAAATTATATCATCTCATATTAATTTATTTCATTTACATCTCCCCCAAACCCTGTAAGGTAGATATTATTACTCTGGATTTTTAAGGTACAGAAATGCTCCGTGGTCAAGTGATTGGTCAAGATCACACAGATTTCAGTAGTTTGAGTGAGATTATAATACAAATAATCACCCCCAACCCATGTTATTTCTGCTATATCACAGTATCACTGAACCATAGATATTAGGGAAGATATTCTGAGTAGACATCAAATAAATTTTAGGTAGTTGTTATAAGCATTACTGCTGAAATTTCACGGATTCTTTGGCATAATGTTAATGTATTCCTGTTTATAAAGGAAATTCACTAAAATTTTATATAATACAGAAAAGTATAAAAGTAGAACATAAAAAGTAAAATTAAAAAACTATACACAAAATAAAATTTATAACTCACTGATAAACCTTTTTTTGAGAGGCAACCAGAGTTACTAATGGGAACATGTCTGCATGAGATTAATTTTTCATCATCACCATATTACACTTTTAATAAATATTAGAGTATAAAAAAAAAATTAGAGCTGGCCCAGTCTCTATCAGATGGCAAATATTTAGTCCTTTACAACTATTTAAGTGACTATTATTCAAGTGTAGTTGAGTCAGATGCTCTTAGCGCACTAACACTAGAGCTACTGTTTTATCCTCATGGGAAAAGGTTAAAATGATGCTCATACACACACACACACACACACACACACACACACACACACACACACATATGTATATTCTCATTTGAAATTATACTTGATATCACCAAAGAATGACAAAATAATGATTATCTGGTTAAAAAAAAAAAAGAAACACAATTATCATGAGCTCTCATAACAGTCTAATTTTAAACAGAGAACATGAGAATTCCTGTGGATGTGTAGACTTCAGAGATAGGGCTCCACGGAAGGGACTGAGGGACATCAAGAAGACAGAGTGAAACAGAAGAATAGATTTAAGCTTTGAAGTTAAATTACAGCTTTTGTCCCTTCCATACTTTTCTGCTGATTTGAGATCAACCAGAATTTTAGTAAAGAAATTGGATACTTGTCCTGGAAGAGTCACTAATATTAGAACAATAACTACTGCCCAGTCTCCTTATTGGGTCTCTGGTGGGAACAAAGATGAGGGTCACCAATTGGCACTCCCTCTCACTACCTCATGACTAGATAAAGTCATCACTGCTTAGATGCAACAACAGACTTAGATGCCGTTAACATATAGAGACTGTAAAAGTAACTTCTTGCTTTCAGTCACTCATAAGTACAGGGGTAGCAACAAAAATGAGATGAAATAAATTCAAAGTCTATTATTATTACCCAATATTATATTTAAAATATTTTCTTATGTCATCAAAATTCCTTGAAATCATTACTTTAAGACAATACAATTTAGTTGTATGGAGTTTCAATGGTGGTAATTTTTAAGTCATTCCCTTGAAGATGTCACCAGAATTTTGGATTTATTTTTTAAATGTATTGAACATGTTTTATGTAGAACTCTGTGCTTATCCTTAGGATAAATTTCCAGCAGTTATTTAGTGAGAAATAATATTTAACATTTAAAATACTCGATATACATTCTCAATTTATCCTCTAAAGAGATAGTTCTTTTCATACCTCCTAGCAGCAGAAGAGCTACCTTTTTACTGGACTCTTGCTGACACCGAACATTATCTTTAAAAATGTATCCAGTGTCTTAAATTTGAATTATTTTGATTATGGGACAGTATCAGTTCAGTTCAGTCACTCAGTCGTGTCCGACTCTTTGCAACCCCATGAATCACAGCACACCAGGCCTCCCTGTCGATTACCAACCCCAGAGTTCACTCAGACTCACGTCCATCGAGTCAGTGACGCCATCCAGCCATCTCATCCTCTGTCATCCCCTTCTCCTCCTGCCCCCAGTCCCTCCCAGCATCAGAGTCTTTTCCAATGAGTCAACTCTTTGCATGAGGTGGCCAAAGTACTGGAGTTTCAGCTTTAGCATCATTCCTTCCAAAGAAATCCCAGGGCTGTTCTCCTTCAGAATGGACTGGTTGGATCTCCTTGCAGTCCAAGGGACTCTCAAGAGTCTTCTCCAACACCACAGTTCAAAAGCATCAATTCTTGGGTACTCAGCCTTCTTCACAGCCCAACTCTCACATCCATACATGACTACTGGAAAAACCATAGCCTTGACTAGACAGACCTTAGTCAGCAAAGTAATATCTCTGCTTTTGAATATGCTATCTAGGTTGGTCATAACTTTCCTTCCAAGGAGTAAGCGTCTTTTAATTTCATGGCTGCAGTCTGCCTGCTCTAGAAGTTGGAAAAAAATATATTTTGAAGGGATATGATTCAACCAACTACAACTTTCGTAGCTTTCTTATATTAATATTTGTTTGTTGTGTTATGTCAAATATGTTTTATTTGCAAAAGGAAGAGCCTGAAAGAAGTGGGGCTACCGTAAAACATTTTATTTTTAATACTTAGTTTTTTGCTTGTGTGTTCTATTGAAAACTGCTATATTGTAACAGACTTTTACATTGTTTTTTGAGTGATAGGAATAGACGGAGTTCTGAACAAGAAAATAATCCCTTATTGAAATAAATAAATAAATAAATGCCTTGAAGGCCTTTATCTTGGTTTATGAGTTGTGCCTTCTCTTTTTTCTACTTAACACATATCAGTTTTCTTTTGCCACCAGAGCGCTTCATAACAAACCCACCCCCAAAATTCTGTTGCTTAAATGATAATTTACAATTGTATTAATAGGATCAGAATTTTACTCTTAGATCAACTGGGTGATTTTTCTGATCTCAGCTGATCTAATATGGTTTCAGCTGATGTCACTGAAATGACTCACTGTTTGCCATTTGTTCCTCATCATTTGGAAAACTATTGGGGACACAGTCTCGTTGGCAATGGCAGAGGGTTGGAGTGAGCAGAAATGTGCAAATGCTTTTATAAGCCTCTGCATCATGTTGGCAGAAAAGGTTATATGGCAGGGTCCACAGTGAGAGTGGAAGGACAAGCCTGCATTAAAACTGGGGTCATACATGTAGTCAGTCTACCATGATGCCACTGTTGTTCTGGAGTGCCAAATAGCATGTGTATGGTGATATCATCTTCAAAAAGGGAAAGAGTTTCATAGATTCCACTGATTAATCTCAAACACAAAATTCATGTCAAGGTACATGGCAATATACCTATATACCTATATATATATATATATATATATATATATATACACACACATGTATGTGTGTATACATGCATACATATATATATTGCTCTCCCAGCATTTTCTTTTCCTTTAAAACTTAACATGTATAATATCATATATGAAACGAGTTGCCAGGCCAGGTTTGACGCATGATACTGGATGCTTGGGGCTGGTGCACTGAGATGACCCAGAGGGATGGTAAGGGAGGGGAAAAGGGAGAGGGGTTCAGGATGGGGAACGCATGTATACCAGTCGTGGATTCATGTTGATGTATGGCAAAACCAATACAATATTGTAAAGTAATTAGCCTTCAATTAAACTAAATAAATTTATATTAAAAAAAAACTTAAGTAGCACTTTCATCTACTTGTACCTGATCAATAAGTGGGAAAATAATTTTATTGTTTAAGGATTTTGATATATTGTTGGAGTGAGAGAGGATCAATACATAACTTTCCCTTTTCTGCTGAGAATCTCAATTAGTGTTGTTGTATCCCTAAAGAGAGATTCATGTTCTAATAACAACTCCTCCCTTCGGTACACAATCAAAACTTTTATTCCCTCAAGACAAGTGTCTATGCACATTTATCCTTCAAAGTTTCCAAATTTAATTCACATGGTGGAATTAAACTGATATAATATGTTAATCCAATAGCAAATAACCTGTAGTTTTTGTGTCAGGGTAGAATTTTAACAAAGATATTCTGAAGTGAGAAGACTTTAATGGTTGATAAATCTTCCCAGACGCGGAGGCTTCCTTGTTTATTGACATAAGTTATCAAGCTGAAAGGAGGTCACCTCTTCATTCCCTTAGTTTGGTTTTCAAAATTGGACGCCTTAAAGCATTCCAAAGAGCTACCAATGAAACTAAACAGTTCATTGATCTTAGATACTCCCTTCAGTCACAGAAGAGACCTAAAGCATGGTTAATTTGGTCAGTGCAAATGAGGTGCCTTAAATTTTTGTTGTTGCCTCATTTTGGATTTTTGGGAAGGAGAGGGAGTATAAATTTGTATATGGGACATTTTCTACAATATATATTTTAGCCAATTTGCTTTGGATAAAATAACTAAGCGTTTTACTGGACATGTTTACTCACTGTGAGTTATTTCTTTTTTCTTAGTGACAGAATATTTAGAATAAAATCTGAAACACATTTTTATCAGTCAGGTGAACTAGAATTAATATTGCTGCAATCTATTATTATTATAACTTGCTTCTGAAGCAATGAAAAACAATTGAGTCAATAATTCAATTTCCAATTCTTTGAATAGGTATGAGTATATGATACTTACTAGGCATTATATAATGGGTAGAAAGAACATTAAAAAAAACCCAAATCTCCCACTCTGTATAAGATTCATGGAGAAAGAAACCAATGAGGCCAAGATCCTGCCCCAGTGGGTGGGAACTGTGGCATAGGCAGTATCATAAAATATACTGAGTCTAGATCAAGTGATGGAAATTTAACATGCATGGTTGCTGAAGGGCTACTTTGAAACCCAACTAGACCCTCATGAATTCCCCTACAGAAAAAAAAAAAAGCATCTGTACAAAAAAACACCAAGAACAAGGAGAATCTTGTTATGACTCTAAAGGGATCACACCGATCACATTTATCATCAACTCTCTTTGCTTGTGGCTCAGCTGGTAAAGAATCCGCCTGCACTACGGGAGACCTGGTTTCAATCCCTGGGTTGGGAAGATCCCTTGAAGGAAGGAAAAGCCACCCACTCCAGTATTCTAGCATGGAGAATTCCTTGAGCTGTATAGACTATGGAGTTGCAAAGAGTCCGACACAACTGAGCGACTTTCACTTTCATATCCCTTTGGAAGATCAGGACTTGAGTTGTAAGTATATATTGCCTTGGTACCAGCCCTGGGAAATTAGATAGGAGATAACAATCCTTTCCTCCCTTTTCTTATATGAACACTACACCCAATATTTAGGTCTATTTGTATTTACAACTGCCTGTATTGTGTTCTCACTTTCAGACACAGTCTGAAACTTATACCGTTGTGCCATCAGTATTCCAGCAATTTAGGAACCATTTAAACTATTCCTTATAGATCCCTTTCCAAATTACAAAAAACTTATCATTCTCTCTTTTTCTTACTTTTTTATATAAATGGGTACAGTTTTGTATTATAAAATGTTTTACAGGCTAATAATTTGTTTTTGTTTAAAAGCTTTAAAGCAGCAGACCATTTTGCATATGAATATAATGATACACAATCCAAATAAAAATGTCAACTTTTAAGGCATTCTTGTTATTGTGACAATTGTGTTTGGAAATGTGAATATATATTTGTATATATAATTTTATATAAATTTTGAATAAATTTTAAAAAGTATAGTAAGATTACATAAGTGTTATTACAATGAGTCCAGGAAAAGGCTGACCTAATTGCAGAAAAATGTGCATATCTGAAAGCAGTTTCTGCAATGAATTTGGTTCTTGCCTTACTTGGTACACTTGTTAAGTATATCAATTCACCTTGCATTGTTTTTTGAAAGGAAATTTATGTGCTTTTTATTTACTGCATAGGATTATATTCTGGAATTCATAAGACTTAGAAAAATGATTTGAATATCTTGGTAAGCCTGGGAGAGCTATGTTCAAAGCATCATTATTATGAATGTACTTAAATAAGAAGTTACCATGGTATTTTAAATCAATATTCACTTTTTCTACCAGCTGCTTGCTGGGTCATATCAAGCAAGTTTTATCATTCACAGCTGGAACTGCTCCAGCTGTGCACTCTGCAGTAGAGTTGTTCTTTGCTTCAAACCATTCAGGAAGTTATCTCTCTACTTCCACAATGTTTAAGAGACTCTTCTAGAAATTATTCAGGCAGATTTTTTTTAAGAGAAAATACCCCTTTTTAAAAAAATAAAAGTGCTAACCCCTACTGTTTTAACGAATATTACTTTTTTTCATTTAATGCTATGAGGGGAGATTATTGTAAACAGAAGCTGTTTTCATCTCTATAAAATAATTTATAAACTCCTGATTTATTTCTCTGGAAGCACTGTAAAGCAACAGCACATCTGGCATGTGAAGATGATGTATTTAAAGAAAAGTTCTTGCCTCCAGACCTTAATGGATAAGACTAACACAGCTATGGAATTAAAACATGAATCTATTTTTGATATTTAAATATTAATATTTTGTTAAAACTAAAGAATGGATGAAAAATATACACAGCTAATCAGAAATTCATACAAATTCTATTTTAATGCTCAACAAACTGAATGCTATTGTGTACTGTAAAAGTGCATGTTTTTTCAAGTTTCATAGAAATTAGTTTTTTTTCCTCAATGAATTAATCCTATAACCTCAAACTCCCACTTAAAAAAAATAGATTAAAATTGTTCATTTCAAATTTCAGCTATTTTATTATAATGTCATTTTTATTTATTGATGAAGCATTGCAATGTGTGACAAAATTTATAACCTTTAATTATAACCTTTAATGTGCTGCTTGAGACAAAATTTTCCCAGTGTCTATTGTCAGGAATGGACCAGACCATCTTACCTGCCTCAAGCAAAATGTGTATGCAGGTCAAAAAGCAACAGCTAGAACCAGACATGGAGCAATGGACTGGTTCCAAATTGGGAAAGGAGTACATCAAGGCTGTATATTGTCACTCTGCTTATTTAACTTCTATGCAGGGTACATCATGTGAGATGTTGGGCTGGATAAAGCACAAGCTGGAATCATGATTTTCGGGAGAAATATCAATAACCTCAGATATGCAGATGACACCACCCTAATAGCAGAAAATGAACTAAAGAACCTCTTAATGAGGGTGAAAGAGGATAGTGGAAAAGTTGTCTTAAAACTCTACATCCAAAAATCTAAGATCATGGCATCTAGGCCCATCACTTCATGTCAAATAGATGGGGAAACAATGAAAAAAAAAATGAAACTTTCTCAACTGCTTCAGGATATATCAGTAACATTGAATCCAGAAGGTGATAGATGACCAGTTGGTAAATCCACCTTACCTGTGGGCCTGGTCCTTATAGCAAGCCTCCTTGTAAACCTATGCCTACTCACAGTTGGGAACCTTTTAGATCACTTGGTAAATGAGTCAGACACACATGTCTCAAATGTGGAACATATTCACAATACAATACAGAGAGGTCCAGCTATCATTCTGCTTCTTCATTGTGCAACAAGACCTTCACCAAGGGTGTTATGACCTATAGACTTCGCTAAATTGGCAAGATTTTACTGTTGTGTGGGAAATTACCCACTCTGATATGCATGAATTTTGCCAAAGTATCTCAAGTGGCTCTCACCCTTAAAACGTAGACTTAGATTTGCCATAGGATCTTACAATTCAATTCCTGTATATATGTATAAGAGAGATAAGACTACAGGTTTACACAAAGATGTGTGCATTAATGTTCATAGTAATATTATTCACAACAGCTCAAATGGGAGATAAACCCAAACACTCATTATTGTGAATGGAATAAAATATCTATATAATAGAGTATTAGAAATTAAAGCAATTGTAGTAATATACATTGTACAGTATAGTTGAACCTTGAATATATTATGGTAAATGAAAGAAGCTAGACACAAAAGACCACATAATGCCTGATTCCATGATATGACATTATCCCTAAAGGCCAAACTATAGAGATACAAAGTAGATTAGTGATTGTCTGAGGTAGGAACAGGAAGTGATTAAAATGTTCTCAAATTTTGATTTCAGTAATGGTTACATAATCTGAAAATTAACTAAAATTTATTGAATTATACACCTAAAAGGAGTGAATTTTATAGTATATAAATTATACCTCAACTAATCAGTTCTTAAAAATCTATCAAACAAGCTTATTTCAGAAAATTCTTAACTGAGGAATAAAAGCAATCTTCATTCTATAATCATAAAGAGCACCTGGCTAGGAAGTCCCAACTCCCTAGTTTAGTTGCATTCATTGATGTCCAGTCAAAATTGGTTAAATAATATTCCAAGAAACCATTCTATATATTAAAACTAGATGGAATTTAAATCAATAAATTTTTATACAAGTGAAAGTAGAGCTGACAAGTCAGAGGGGAGAATGAGGCAACCAAGAGATCAGCAGGAAGCCAATTTTAATTCTTTAATTTTCTGACAAGTGGAAGGTGTGGCTTACTGGAATCTGGAGCCCTGGGGGACCTACAATCATTGCTGGAGAAGTCACATGAAGCAGAGATAGAAAGGGAATTTTCCTGGAATATCTTTTCCTACCATCCTCTATCTTTCTCCAGTGTCTCCTACTGACTTGACTTGAATGATAAGCTATTACACAGAATTTGTCACCTTCTTCAACAGACTGGTTCCAAATAGGCAAAGGAGTACGTCAAGGCTATATACTGTCACCCTGCTTATTTAACTTATATGCAGAGTACATCACGAGAAACGCTGGACTGGAAGAAACACGGGCTGGAATCAAGATTGCCGGAAGAAATATCAGTCACCTCAGATATGCAGATGACACCACCCTTCTGGAAGAAAGTGAAGAGGAGCTAAAAAGCCTCTTGATGAAGGTGAAAGAGGAGAGCGAAAAAGTTGGCTTAAAGCTCAACATTCAGAAAACAAAGATCATGGCATCCGGTCCCATCACTTCATGGGAAATAGATGGGGAAACGATAGAAACAGTGTCAGACTTTATTTTGGGGGGCTGTAAAATCACTGCTGATGGTGACTGCAGCCATGAAATTAAAAGACGCTTACTCCTTGGAAGAAAAGTTATGACCAACCTAGATAGTATATT
>SJYQ01104654.1:176900-195896 GCA_006410935.1 Redunca redunca | reverse complement strand
TGGATGGCATCACTGATGCAATGGACATTAGTTTGAGTAGGCTCCAGGAGTTGGTGATGGACAGGGGAGCCTGGCATGCAGCAGTCCATGGGGTTGCAAAGAGTCAGACACGACTGAGTGACTGAGCTGAATCTGAATTTTCTATCTGTTGTTCAGATTGAGTATTTTCTACTTTTCAATCGTCTGGTTCATTGCTTCTTTTTCCACCCCTTCTATTCTGCTCTGGCTTCCCTAGTAGCTCAGCTGGTAAAGAATCTGCCTGCAATGCAGGAGACCCCAGTTTGATTCCTGGGTCAGGAAGATCCCTTGGAGAAGGATAGGCAATCCACTCCAGTATTTTGTTGCTTCCCCAGTGGTTAAGATGGTCAAGAATCTGCCTGCAATTTGGGAGACCTGGGATAGATCCCTGGATTGGGAAGATCCCCTGGAGAAGGGAAAGGCTACAGTATTCTGGCCTGGAGAATTCCATGGACTACACAAGAGGCTGACAGGACTGAGCGACTTCACTTTCACTTTTGATTGCTTGTTTGATAATTTTTTAAACCTGGTCATTTTATCCTTACTATGAAAATTAATTTTTTTGTGTGTCCAATTATCAAAAATCTAATTCTTCAACCATTTTCAAGTCATCTGTTACAGAATGATCCTAGGAATCAAAGTTGAACTATAGCACACATCCTTTACTTATTGATTCTTTATATGCCACAATATTGTACCAATAACTACCTGTGCCGTTATATAGAAAAATATTTCATGTTAAGTTTTATATACGTGTGTGTGTGTGTGTGTGTGTGTGTGTGTGTGTGTGTGTAATTTTACCTTTGTTCATGGGAAACTAATTGAAGTACTATTTTCCTAACATTGAGCTTCCCTGGTGGCTCAGAGGTTAAAGCGTCCACCTCCAATGTGGGAGACCCAGGTTCGATCCCTGGGTCGGGAAGATCCCCTGGAGAAGGAAATGGCAATCCACTCCAGTATTCTTGCCTGGAGAATCCCATGGATGGAGAAGCCTAGGAGGTTACAGTCTACAGAGTCGCAAAGAGTCGGACATGACTGAGCGACTTCACCCTTCCTAACATAATTTCTGTCCCTAGAGCACAATGATAAATTTGAAATCTGATACCTGTGATGCTTTCTTGGATTCCCTTACTTCATTTGGTTGAGCAGTAGCAAGAATTCACAACTCAGTATAACCTGAAACTGCAACTAAGACATCATTCTCTCAGACAAATGTTAGATCAATATCTAATATAGAGGGACCTTTGAAGTTCAACAATATGTATTTCTGCTTTGTTTGCAATCTTACCATGAGCCCTGAGTCCATGCCATTGAAATTTAACATTTCAACTAACTTCTACATCTAATATATCTGACTGTGATTTCAACCAAAATATTGGTACTGTGTTTACCTTGTTGTCTTGGTCCTTTTGTGGATGAGTCTTTAAACATGCTTCCATCTTTGCCTTGACTAAGTTCTAGGCACTTTTTAATGTGGATCTAGATACTGATCACAAAACCATTTAAGCACCAAATTCCCCCTTTCTACTTTCCCACTTATATATTATTTTGCTATGACTACCTATTGTGTATCTACTAATCACCCATTGTTGGAACCATGAATCTTTATCCTTCTGAGTTAAGGTTCTATTTTTCAATGACAGCAGAGTTGATAGAGTATAAATTCTGACGTTGTGTATATATAACACTGACTTTGATTTTGCTTTCTGAAATTTTAGGTGTAGACAAATTATGCCTGCATAATTTGCAAATGCAGGCAAAGGTCACTGAGTAGAATATAGTTAATATAAATAATGGCAGCTAGCTTTTCCCAGTTTTATGATTAGTGATTAATCTTTAAATTATTTTCTGCACACTTACGGAAAACATTGTATGTGACTCATTAATTAGTGAACATTAGCATTGTGGACTATTAGGCCAAAAAGTTTTCAGACATTCATCATTTTACAGATGACAACAATAAAGCCCATAGAGAGCTTTATACATGCATACATACATAGAAGCAAAGCAGTAATTGTTAGATTCAGTCCAAAATGCACACTTCAGAGTCTAAGACTGTTATTGTTTTTGTTTTGGATTCATTTGCTTTAAGAAATGAAGTTATCGACCTAAACCAGCAGTTGTTAATTAGTATTATGAGATCAATAATTAGAGGCATTTAAAATTCATATTTCTGTTACAACTGCACAGGTGAGGACCACAAACAATTATTACTTCCAGTCACCCAGAGATACCTTTCCTTTAGTGAGATCTAACTACTCCCTCTCACAAATGGCCTTGTGATAACATTCCCTATCAGATACAATTTTCCCTAACTTCAACATGTGCCTCTGCCTTTATATAAAATGGTCCTCTTTCCACCAGCTTGTGATTATTCTCCTTTGAAAGTGAAAGTTGCTCAGTCCTATCCAACTCTTTGCTACCCCATGGACTATACTGTCCATGGAATTCTACAGGCCAGAATATTGGAGTGGGTAGCCTTTCCCTTCTCCAGGGGATCTTCCCGACCCAGAAATCAAAGTGAGGTCTCCTGCACTGTAGGTGGATTCTTTATCAACTGAGCTATCAGGGGAGCCCAGGGAATCCTCCTTTAGTTCATTGTAAAAGTCATTTAGCTCTTACCCTATCATTCATTATCTCCTAGAGACAAGCCCAGTGGAACTGATTTTCATGCATCTTCATTTCATCTTCCTGGGATTAGACAAGCTCTGGTATTTTACTATTAGCTGTTTTTAATATTAGAGGTGATACATTAATAATGTCATATGTTTTCTTGTAATGAGGTATAACAGTGATGGTTTTAACAGTTTTTACTTTCCTGAAAATATTAATTTGGAAAGTTGGGCTTCTGTTTTGGAAGATTTACTTTTGGTTTGAAAGTTGATGCCAAACTTTTTCTGAATTCTTTTTGTTAACCCACCTAATAATAACCCAAATTCATAAATGTAGTCTCCTTTCCCTCATGTGGTATGCAACTGAAGCATTTTTGAGACCACTATCATGGATGTTTTCTTACAAGTAGTGCTTCTATACAAGGCAAATATAAATATGCTTATTTTAGGAAAAAATTCCAATTTACTCTATATGGTAAGTAGATAATAAATGTGCGTTTTAGTTACAATTGTTTGGTTCGGTTCAGTTCAGTAGCTCAGTTGTGTCTGACTCTTCGTAACTCCGTGGACTGCATTACAATTGTTACTATGTAGGAAATTTCTAAAGAGACTATTTTATGTACTTTTCTAATGATTTGATAGACTCAACCAAAGTTTCTGAAATTCTACAGTGGTGAGTAGAAAATGCAGATCCTCATCTTTAAGGAATTGAAAATACACTTAAGTGAGATAAAAGCAGTATTTTAAAGTGTCATCTAAACATGAGTTGCAATAAAGATAAGCAATAAGTAAGCAAATGTTAATTCAGCCTCTTACTCTTCATATTTGAGTATGATAACTGATGATTTACTGCACAATAACTATTTCTTATTGTAGGATAAATATTAGGCTGTGGGGGTTAAACTGACAGAAATAGGGAAATCTTTTTGAACACTGAGTTTTGAAACAATATATCTTACTTTTTAGGTATAAATCTGCTG
The DNA here is from genome assembly GCA_006410935.1 of Redunca redunca. NCBI lineage: Eukaryota > Metazoa > Chordata > Mammalia > Artiodactyla > Bovidae > Redunca > Redunca redunca. Next base: position 192,286 of record SJYQ01104654.1, on the reverse strand, counting down.
GGAATAAGTATACATTGACATTTCTGGAAAGGCTTAAAGTGATGGATATTGATCAGAAATGTTTTCATAATAAGAGAGAGACCTTCACATCTAAGAAGATGAGGTGGCCACTTTTCCAGATTTCTCTTCCTAAATATTGCTAAAAACTCTTAAATTGTATATAAAACAAACATAAGAATAAACTTGAAGGCAGAGAAAAGGTAAATTAGTTAGGGACCTTGAGATTCAAACAACAACATGACAGTGAATTCCTTTGTTTATCTTTTTACCTTATGTACTCCAGACTGGGTGCTGGGAAAGCCAAAAACTCAGAAATGCAAATAGCCAAAAACAAACAAACAAACAAACAAAAATCCTCAGTCCTCCAAAAAACCTGATTTCTCTAGCCAGATAACCACAAAAGAATTGCACTAGCAAGGCAAAATGTTTTAGCAATTAAGTATGCTACTGCAGCCAAACTCCATGAGATTGAGGGGAAAGTAACTCTACAGTACAAACGACCTTCCTCAGCAGAAAGAAGTGGAGAACCTATTCTTCCACCCTTAAATGAAAATACTGTCCTTTGCTCATGTTTTTAATTCCATTGCTATAGGCCAAATGCTCATATATGTGTGGATTTATTTCCAGGCTTTCTATTCTATCCCATTGTTCTATGTGTCTGATTCTATGCCAGCACTGCACTGTTTCAGTTACTACAGCTTTGTATCAGAGGTCGAAACCAGGAGCAAAATATCTTCAGCTTTGTTCTTTCTCAAAATTATTTCGTCTGTATGAGGTCTTTCTGGGTTTCATACAGATTTTAGAATTATTTGGTCTAATTCTAGGAAATATATCATTTGCACTTTGATAGGGATTGAACTGAATGTGGATATTGCTTTGGGATGTATGAACATTATAACAATACTAATTTTTCCAATCCATGAGCACAAGACGTCTTCCCATTTTTGTGCATCTTCTTCAGTTTCATTCCACAGTGTTTTATTGTTTTCAGTGTACAGACCTTTTACCTCCGTGTGTGTGTGTGTACGCGTGCGTGCTTAATCACTCACTCCTGTCCAACTCTTTGCAACCCTTTGAAACATAGGGCACTGGGCTCCTCTGTCTGTTTCCTCCTCCAGGGCATCTTCCTGACCCGGAGATCGAACCTGCATCTCCTATGTCTCCTGCATTACAGGCAGATTTTACCCACTGAACCATCGGGAAAGCGTTACCTCCTTGGTCAAATTTATTCCTAGGGTTTTTATTTATTTTTTGAGTCAATTATAAATGGGATTGTTTTCTTAATTTCTTTTTCTGATAGTTTATTAGTGTATAAAATGCCACAGATTTATCCTGCAACTTTATTGAATTCATTTATTAGTTCAAAGAGTTTTCAGTGCAATCTTTAGGGTTTTCAACATATAGTTTTGTGTATTCTGCAAATAAAGACAATTTTACTTTTCCCTTTCCAACTGGGATGCTTTTTTCCCTTGCCTAATTGCTATGGCTAGTATTTTTAATACCATGATGAATAACAGTGGCCAGAGTATCTTTTTCTTTTTCCTAATCTTAGAGGAGAAATTTTCAGTTTTTTGCTGTTAAATATGATATTATTTGTGGGTTTGTCATCTATAGCCTTTTTATATTGAAATATGCTCCCTTTATACCTACTATTTTGAGATTTTTCACCATAGATGGATATTAAATTCTTTTCAAATGCTTCTTCTGAATATATTGAAGTGATCATATGATTTTCATCCTTCATTTTTTTTACTGTGATGTATTATATTGACTGCTCTGCAGATGTTGTACTAAGTTTGAACTACTCTTGCACCTCTGTAATAAATCCCACTTGATCATGGTGTAAGAACTTTTAATGTTTATTGAATTCAATTTACTAACATTTGTCGAGGAGTTTACATTTATGGTCATCAAGGATCCAGGCCTGAATGTTCTTTTTTTTTTGTGGTGATCTTTTCTGCTTATAGAATTGGCACTTCCTAAAATGTGTTTGGAAGGTTTCCCTCCTCTTCAATATTTTGGAAAACTTTTAAAAGGATAGGGGAATTAAATATGCTTTGAATGTTTTGTAGAATTCACCAGTGAGGCCATTTGACCCAGTAGAACTTTTCTACTGGGAGCTGTTTGATTACTTTTTCCATCTCATTATTGGTAATTAGTTTATTTAAATTTCCTAGTCCTTCATGATTCATGACTGAAAAACTGTTTCTAGAGTTTTTTATTTCTTCCAGGTTGTTCAATTTGCTGGAATATAATTGTATGTAGTAGTTTCTTATGATTCTTTGTATTTCTATGGTATCAGCTGTAACTTATTCTTAAACTTATTTGCAAAAATATAAATTTGAAATGGTCATTATATTACCTATCATATCAAATACTCACTTTGCTTAAATAATACCCTCTTGGAGCCCTTTGTTCCCCAATTTTTATTAGATTTTTCTTTTGTCTTGTAGCATTGTTAATCCTGAGGATGCTCATTAATTTTTTTTTTTATCACATCAAATGTTTTTGCATACCTTTTATTTATTCCTCTTGGTAGTTTCACCTTCTCATTTAATGAAATCTATTTTTAAATCACCTTTAAAAAGGAGATGGCCTTGGAAAAAGTTAAAGAGGTATATTATGTGAAGACATTTTTTGAAGGAATATGACTACAATATATTTAATCAAGACTGCCAGAAGAAATATCAATAACTTCTGATATGCAGATGATACCACCCTTATGGCAGAAAGAAAAGAGGGACTAAAGTGCCTCCTGATGAAAGTGAAAGAGGAGAGTGAAAAAGTTGGCTTAAACCTCAACATTCAAAAAACCAAGGTCATGACATCTGGTCCCATCACTTCATGGCAAATAGAAGGGGAAATGATGAAAACAGTGACAGACTTAATTTTCTTGGGCTCCAAAATCACTGCAGACTGTGACTGAAGCCATGAAATTAAAAGATGCTTGCCTCTTGAAAAAAAAAAAGCTATGATAAACATAGACAGCATGTTAGAAAGTGGAGACATTACTGCCAACAAAGGTCCATGTAGTCAAAGCTATGGTTTTTCCAATAATAATGTATGGATGTGAGAGTTAGGCCATAAAGAAGATTGAGCACCAAAGAACTGATGCTTTTGAACTGTGGTGTTGGAGAAGACTCTTGAGAGTCCCTTGGACTGCAAGGAGATCCAACCAGTCAATTCTAAAGGAAATTAGTCCTGAATATTCATCAGAAGAAATGATGCTGAAGCTGAAATGCCAATACTTTGGCCACCTGATGCGAAGAACTGACTCATTGGAAAAGACCCTGATGCTGGGAAAGATTGAAGGCAGGAGGAGAAGGGGACAACAGAGGATAAGATGGTTCAGTGGCATCACCAACTCAATGGACTTGGGTTTGGGTGGACTCCAGGAATTGGTGATGGACAGGGAGGCCTGGCGTGCTGCGATTCATGGGGTCACAAAGAGTTGGACATGACTGGGTGGCTGAACTGAGATGAATTATATTTATTCTCTAAAATTTTGAGTCTATTCTCTGTCTTTTTCTAATACTTAGAATTGCCATTGAGACATCTAAATTTTGACTCATTGTTATTCCTTTTGTATAATGCCTCTTTTTTTCCTGATGTTTTAGGACTTTTTAAAAAATTTCACATGATGTAAGCTTTGGTCTTTATTAATTTACATCTTTCAGCATCCAGTAGACCATCTATTTACTATTTATTTAATAATATCCTCTAGTCTGTGTTTTCTGTTTCATTTTTCAATCAGTATTAACTGCATGTTGACCATCACATACAATTCATGCCTTTGAGTGTTTAGAGCAGTCTCTTACTTTACTATTAACAATTTATCTACTTATTATTTCAATTTGCCTATCATATTTTAAATTTTTATTTTTAAACCATCTTATTTTTGTTTTATAAATTCAGTACCCCAATATCAGCTTAAATAACTTTGAAGATATTGTTTAGATTGTTATTATTGTTATCTCATTTCCTGAAAAACTTTTTTGCAGGAGAAATGTTCACCATGGTGTATCTTAGACTTTCTCTATCACAACACACTTTCCTCAAAGTGTTAGTTATTTAACAGTCTCTGACTCTTTGCAACCCTGTGAACAATAGCCTTCCAGGTTTCTCTGTCCATGGGATTTCCAGGCAAGAATACTGGAATAGGTTGCCATTTCCTTCTCCAAGGTATCTTCCCAACCCAAGACTGTTCTCAAGCAGCTAATTAATTATTAAATGTCCAGTCATATTTTAGAATGAAACAGTGGCACGTGTTTGAGAGATTTCAGTGTGTAGATATAGTTTGTTTCTAGCAAGAAACTGGTGGTTATAATAGAATTCACATTGCTAAAAATTAGATCGATTTTCTCTGATATAGCAGTGAATTAGTTTCTAGGGATGCCATAATAAATTATCACCAAAATTGTTGACTTAAAACAACAGAAATTTGTTCTCTCACAGTTTGGGCTAGAAGCCTAAAATCAAGATGTCGGTAGAACCACCCTACCTCTGAAGGCTCTTTAGGAGAATTACTCTTTGCCTCCTCAATATTCTAATATGCCCATGCAATCCTTGACTTGGAATTGCATAACTCCAAACCCGTCTTCTACCTTCACATGACTTTCTCCTCTGTGTCTATGTCTTCTCTTCTTATAAGGGCACTCTTCATTGGATTTGGTGTCCACTTAGAAAATTTGGGATGATCTTATCTACAGATGCTTCATTAAATCTGCAAGGGTCTTTTTCCAAATAAAGACAAATTCAGAGTCTGAGTAAATATATCTTGAGATGCCATCATTCAACCTACTACTAACAATATACAGTAATCCCCTCAAGAATCTTAAGTGAAGACTACTTGTTAAAAGTAAAATAATTCTTTTAGAACAGGAGAAAAGTTCACTTTTGGTCTGGGTTTTGGTGAGAAATATTCTCGTTATCATGATTTAAGCATGAAGAGTGGAGTAGTTGGCCGTTCTTATGAATACTTCAGTTTATCTTGTTCTTCTCAGCCTCTCCTCTCCATTTTGGTCTCAGCTATATTCGCTATTTTTGCGACTGAAGCTACTCTTGTATTCTGCCACAGAAGTTAGTACTCTTGTCAGGGCACTCTACTCAAATACATAACATAGTATTCATAAGAATTGCCATGACATAGCTTCCTTCTTCATGGTCATCCATCTGTATTTTTCTACCTACATTTTCTTCTCCAGAAAACTTTCAGAACCTGAGGTTTACAAATCTCTCTCATTTTCTTGTCGATGAAGGATTATACTTAAATATATATAAGCTATTATTTATATGAACTCTCATATAAAGAGGTAAAAAAGCTTATCCTATTTATGATAAATCAACATTCTAAGTCTTAGTATTCTTTATGAAATACAAGTTCAAATTGCATTTAATATTATCATTTGCAAGATTAAATGCTATATGTGTAAGGAAAATTGTCTGTATGGTCTAAGATTGTCTATATGGAAGGGTTCAATAAATATTAACTATTATAGAAAATAGGTCTCTATCCAGATATTTAAAGAATTGGTAAATCATTTGAAAATTTATCAAAGAAATATGTTCACTTAGATTTCCTAATAAATCATTTGCTTATTCACTTAAAAATGTAGATATTAATTATCACAGATTTTGTTACACTCATTTGCTACTGAAATATCAACTAAATGCAAGAATGTCCTGTTTTACGCATATATATGGAATTTAGAAAGATGGGGATGATGACCCTGTATGCGAGACAACAAAAGAGACTCAGATCTATAGAGAGAACTTTTGGACTCTGGGGGAGAGAGAGAGGGAGAGGGTGGGATGAGATGGGAGAATGGCATTGCAACATGTATACTATCAAGTAAGAAACGAATCGCCAGTTGATGTCAGATGCAGAATGCAGGATGCTTGGGACTGGTGCAAGGAGAGGACCCAGAGGGATGGCATGGGGTGGGAGGTGGGAGGGGATTAAAAAAAATAATAATAATAATAAAAAAAAATAAAAAAAAAAAGAATGTCCTGTTTTAAATCTCAATACAATTTCCTGGAACTTGCCAAAATAGCATTTGTCATTTCCCATCCCACCAAGTTTGAAAGGAATATACATTAATACATAAATAAAATTTGTATACTTCTTCTTATTAAATATTTCATGAATCAATCAGTTTAAAGGGAAAGTGTGCAGATCATACCACTTGATATTTAAAAATTAATAACTACAAGCTAGATTTTGAAAGACAGTCATAATTAGTGTTATACCTGAATAAATTATACAGCATTCAAGGACAGTTGTTTATCATTTTAAAAATTAGGCAACTCAGTTTCCCCTTGGGAAAAAAAAGATTGATTTTCTGTTTACTGAGGTTAATTAAAGTGCAAAGGTATAATCTTGTCACTTTCTGCAAGGCAAGATTACTTTAATTCTGAGTCTATAGTAGTCATGCCAAAGCAATAAGAGTAATTATTGTGTTTAGTAATAAGTAGATTTTGGAGTATGAGTCTTTACTAGATGAGAATGTATTTTGTTTTAATCGGTATCCATAATGATGAAACAGTCCAGGCACACAGTGAGCACTCAATATATGGGTACTAACACAACACTCTTACTATTATTCATGGTCAACTGTCAGTCAAGCTAATTTTTGGAAAATGTGTCATACATAAAGCAATAACATTAAGATGCTACATTTATATATAAATATAGTTCTAAGATCAATACTCTTACCTGGAAAATCCCATGGATGGAGGAGCCTGGTAAGCTGCAGTCCATGGGGTCACTAAGAGTTGGACATGACTGAGTGACTTCACTTTCACTTTTCACTTTCATGCATTGGAGAAGGAAATGGCAACCCACTCCAGTGTTCTTGCCTGGAGAATCCCAGGGATGGTGGAGCCTCGTGGGCTGCCGTCTATGGGGTACACAGAATCAGACACAACTGGAGCGATTTAGCAGCAGCAGCAGTAGCAGCAGCAGTAGCAGCAGCAGCATAGTTCTAAAATAAAACTTTTAAACTATACTGTTTTGTTGTTTTAGTCACTAAGTCATCTCTGATTATTTGCGACCCTATGGACTGTAGCCTGCCAGCTCCTCTGTCCATGGAATTTACCAGGCAAGAGTATTGCAGTGAATTACCATTTCCTTCTCCAGGGGATCTTCCAAACCCAGGGATTGAACTCATGTCTCTTGCATTGGCAGGTGGATTCTTTACCACTGATCCACCAGAGAAGCCTATACATCTGACAATATTTGGCTTTGAAATGGAGGTACTATATACTTTTCATCATATATTTCTGTTTCTAAAGTAACAATTATTTATTGAGTACATATTATATGACTCACAGTACCTAGCAAAGGTAGCACACAAAACAGATGTGGGCCAGGTCACTAGAAAAATGTCTAAGTATCCAAAATTTTGATTAAATAAAGTAATTTCATTAAATGAATTTGTTGGCTATAAAAAATAATTTTGTGGGTATGTGTGTGTGCTCAATTGTGTTTGATTTTGCTACCTGCCAGGCTCCTCTGTCCATGATATTTTTCCAGGCAAGAATATTGGAGTTGCCTTTTTTGCCTCCAGGGGCTCTTGCTGACCCAGATATCAAACCAACAATCTCCTGAATTGACAGATGGATTCTTTACCACTGAGCCACTTGGGAAGCTCCCATATATAATCATCTTACATAAAAATATTTAATGTCATGGGACATATTTATGACAAGTATAGGTCATCAAACAATACATATAATACATTGACAATTTTTCTGAAAGAAAAAGCAAAACAAACTATTCACTGAAATGTTAGTGGTTGTTACCTTTTGTGGGAAGTACTTATTTTCATTTTAAAATGTTTCTATGTTTCATTAATGCTGTGATTAATTTAAAAATAGAGAACAGTTAGAAAATAGTATTCAAACAACAGATTCTAGATTTAATTGCTGAAATGAGTAGAGTAAGGTTAATACAACTAAATTGTTGAGGCTAATAACAGTCATTAGCATTAATTTGGAAGCAAATCATGTTTTATCTTGAGACAAGTATTCTGCACTGCTAAGCGCACTCACAAAATATGTCTTTGAATATAGCATTCTGATAATTATGCAATGGCATGATTACTTTCAGGCAAACATCTTGATGTGGAAACACTTTGATAAGACATAAGAAGTCATTTGTATTGAATTTCACTTTTTAAATATAAGGAATGTACAAAACAGACATTCACACTACATCTGTGACTAACACCTAAATTATCGATTACCATGCCTACATGTTAGTAGTGAGCAGAGCTCAGAAATAGAATGTACTAGACATGGATGATAGATCAGAAAAGAAATAATAATTGAGAATTTATATTAAACAACAACAACAACAACAACAACATTGCTTTGATAGAAGAAGAAATGCATCTTAATCTTCCAATGTTAGAGTCCATGATGGAACAACCATGACCAGGCTTCCTGCTTTAAGCCACCAGAAGAAAGTATACAAAATATATGAAACTGTATTAGAGTTCTAAACAGCACATAATTCTGGATCTGTATCCATTAGAGATGGTCGACGAACAAAAGTAACTTTAAAAAGGCCTGGGTTTCTCACTAAAGGTATATTCTAGCGGCAGAGCAGGGAGTATGGTCACCAGCAGGATATGATGATATTGCCAATTAGGGAAACAGGGAACAGGGTCAACGAGACTGTGGAAGATGGAAGTTGCAGAGTTCCAAGTTACAGTAAAAGGGTTCAAAATCTGAATAGGGTGTTCTCTCAAATCTTTGCTNGGAAACAGGGAACAGGGTCAACGAGACTGTGGAAGATGGAAGTTGCAGAGTTCCAAGTTACAGTAAAAGGGTTCAAAATCTGAATAGGGTGTTCTCTCGAATCTTTGCTAAATACATAGCAGTATATGTAGAATGAAACACTATGAATAGAGCCAAGTGCAACCGAAGAACAGTGAAACTGAACAGTTTCCAAACCTTTCCCAGGGCTAGGAATCATTTGACAGTAAAGAGATGGAGAATGTCCCACTGTGAAAAACTAATCATAAGAAAGTAAAGTTACTATCTTTCTATCCAAAAAAAGAATACATTTTATAATGGTAAATGTATAAATTTGTTATGAAGAGGTAAAAATGAATCGTGTCAAAGTGCCGNAAATTATTCTCCTTACAACTTTCATTCATCTTTGTTTCAAAACATCTTTATCAAAGAAAATGTTTAGATGCAATATATTTAAATTACTGATCAAGATATTTATTTTCAAACATTGAAATATTACAGCTGCTGCTGCTGCCACTAAGTCACTTCAGTTATGTCCGACTCTGTGCGACCCCATAGATGGCAGCCCAGGAGGCTCCCCCGTCCTTGGGATTCTCCAGGCTAGAACACTGGAGTGGGTTGCCATTTCCTTCTCCAATGCATGAAAATGAAAAGTGAAAGGGAAGTCGGTCAGTCGTGTGGACTCTTCACGACCCCATAGACTGCAGCCTACCAGGCTCCTCCATCCATGGGATTTTCCAGGTAAGAGTACTGGAGTGGGTTGCCATTGCTTCTCCGTGAAATATTACTATTGTCAGTATAATCAAGTCTCACAAATTTCTTAGTTAGATACAATGTTATAGATATTCTTATTTTGGTTATGAAATTAGTTCTACAGTAATGATCTAGTTGCTGCTTTTTTTAATGCACTTCTCATTGTCCTAGGCACCTTTTTCTCATGAAGCTTCTTCTGTTCCAACATTTAAGAAAAATTTTGTTCCATTGGGTATCTTTTTAAGTAGTGTAAAAGCTAATACTCAATGTAGTTTTAGTTTCTCACTAAAACTACTTCACCACCATAATTAATCAGTTGCATTTCTGTATTTTTAATGTAAATGAACATTACAAATACAGGCTATGAAAGGTATACTTGTCCCCCCTAACTAAAACAGTTTCATAAATATTGGTACTTTGGTTCCTATGCAACCATTACGTCTGACTTCTGTGTAGATAGACTGGATGGCTATCTGATATCATTCTAGTCATTTTATTTTAATATATGTTATAATTCTCTGCAGTTAATTACTGTGAATAATTTATTCATGTTAACATTTTGAAAGGCTGAGGATTTACTCTATTACATGATAGTGTCATTTTTGTAAAGCACACACAAGCTGTAGAAAGTCTATTGCATTATGCAGTTTAAGGATGAGTAGGAGAAAATAACTCTTTCAACGTAAGCCACTGATGTGGATTATTATATATATTGCAATTCATCTATATAAATTTTATTGAAATAACCCTATGAGTAAATCAGGATGAGCAAAAAGCAAAAGAAAAGCAAAAAAAAAGTCTATTACTCTATGTTAGAGGGTTTATTTTCCAATACAAATAAAGACAAATTCTACTTAGTGTTTTTGTTAAGCTGGAAGCCCAAAAAGTGAAGTTACAATGCTACTGAATATAAAATTTTAATATTTATATCCTACCAAAAAATTAGTATCCAAAGATACATTTGCTTGACAAAGTTGAGGACTTTTTAAACCACCAACAAATTTTATACCCACCAAAAAATTGTTACTATTTTACACCAAGTTCTCATACAAGATACTGATATCAGGTTCATTTCTATATCATAAACTTTACTGTTGTGGGACATGGTCTGTGACTTTATGGGCCCCATCAAATTAGTACCCATAAGTGCTGAGGCTACATTTTTCCCTTGGTCTGCTTGAAAAAGGACATCAGTTGCATTCCATAAACTTGTTCATAGAAAAATAAAATCTGAATTTAAAAAGGTATCACATAACTGACTTGTTATCCATTTAATTCACTTTATCATGATTTTATTTTCATTGATTTAAACAATATTAGTTATTTTTTCCAATGACAANTTTTTTCCATTGACAAATGTAGTGTCCTGCTTTATAAAAAGCAATTGATGAATGCTTTAGAATTGAACTGAGAGGAATTTTAGCAGTTAAAAATAAAATAATGAAAAGAATATTATTAAAGTAAGAGCAGCATGGCAATTATTTGTAATCATGGTTTATTTATCACTGTAATTATACTGGGTATACTGGAATCTCCAGTTTCTGGTAGTTTGTGACTTATGCTCAACCCCCTCAGAGACATTTCCCCCAGAACTGTACAGATTTTAAAAATAATAAATTTATATCACCAGTTCCAATAAAATAAACACATTTTAAGTGCCTAATTTTCTCAGAATGCCCCATGCATTCTAGTGGAATTAATCTGATATTTCTTAGCTTGGGCAGGGAATACACAGAGTAGCAAAGGAGAAAATACAGGTGAAGTTAGTACTATGCCCGAAACATAGGAAGTATTCAGTAGGTAAATTGTATTCTCATTGTCATTATTATTTTTCTCTCAAAGAATTAAAAACTAACATACTCTTGATTTTTCAAAAATATAATATATTATCTTAAAGACCATATTTTTTTTATATCACACAGGTGTGACACCACAAGCCTAGGAACATAGCTAGTATTCAATAAACATGTCAAAAACTGGACTTAAGTTCCCTTTCAGCTTTAAACTATTTTGAGTCTCTGGATGGTATTGAAGTGGTGACTTGTTATCTATATTCTGAAAGCAAGTCATTTGAGTAGCATAGTTCAATTTAACATCAAAGATACCTGATTGAATTTAATCAGTTGTTTGTTGACAGTGGAGTAGGTATTGTTTACTGGTGTTCAGAGGTTAGCTTTTGCCTTTTGCAGGGATCTAAAGAAATCCAGCATCTTCAGTGAAATAAGATCAGACTCCTTTGGGAAACTAAAGCTATAATTCGATTCAGTCATGCAGTTGTGTCAGACTTTGTGACTCCATGGACTCCAGCACACCATACTTCCCTGTCTATCACCAATGCTTCAGTTCAGTTCAGTTCAGTCACTCAGTCTTGTCTGACTCTTTGCAACCCCATGAATTGCAGTAAGCCAGGCCTCCTTGTCCATCACCTCCTCCTGGAGTTCACTCAAACTCATGTTCATCAAGTCAGTGATGCCATCCAGCCATCTCATCCTCTGTTGTCCCCATCTCCTCCTGTCTTCAATCTCTCCCAGCATCAGAGTCTTTTCCAATGAGTCAACTCTTCACATGAGGTGGCCAAAGTACTGGAGTTTCAGCTTTAGCATCATTCCTTCCAGAGAACACCCAGGACCTATCTCCTTTAAAATGGACTGGTTGGATCTCCTTGAAATCCAAGGGACTCTCAAGAGTCTTCTCCAACACCACAGTTCAAAAACATCGGTTCTTCAGCACTCAGCTTTCTTCACAGTCCAGCTCTCACATCCATACATGACTACTGGAAAAACCATAGCCTTGACTAGATGGACCTTTGTTGGCAAAGTAATGTCTCTGATTTCTAATATGCTATCTAGATTGGTCATAACTTTCCTTCCAAGGAGTAAGCATCTTTTAATTTCAGGGCTGCGATCACCATCTGTAGTGATTTTGGAGCCCCAAAAAATAAAGTCTGACACTGTTTCCACTGTTTCCCCATCTATTTCCCATGAGGAGATGACACCAGATGCCATGATCTTAGTTTTCTGAATGTTGAGCTTTAAGCCAACATTTTCACTCTCCTCTTTCACTTTCAAGAGGTTTTTCAGTTCCTCTTCACTTTCTGCCATACTCAAAGTCATGACCATTGTGTAGGTGATGCCATTGAACCATCTCATCCACTGTCGTCCCCTTCTCCTGTCTTCAATCTTTCCCAGCATCAGGGTATTTTCCAATGAGTCAATTCTTCACATTGGTTGGCCAAACTATTGGAGTTTCAGCTTTAGCCTCAGTCCTTCCAATGAATATTCAGGACTGGTTTCCTTAAGGATGGACTGGTTGGATCTCCTTGCAGTCCAAGGGACTCTCAAGAATCTTCTACAACACCATAGTTCAAAGGCATCAATTCTTCAGTGCTAAGCTTTCTTTATAGTCCAACTCTCAGATCCATACACGACTACTGGAAAAACCATAGCTTTGACTAGATTGACCTTTATTGGCAAAGTAATGTCTTTGTTTTTTAATATGCTGTCTGGTTTGATCATAGCTTTTCTTCCAAGGAACAAGCATCTTTTGATTTCATGGTTTCAGTCACCATCTGCAGTGAATTTGAAGCCTAAAAAAATAGAGTCTGTCATTGTTTCCATTGTTTCTTCATCTATTTGCCATGAAGTGATGGGACCAGATGCCACGATCTTAGTTTTCTGAATGTTGAGCAACTTTTTTGAGGCAACTTTTTCACTCTTCTCTTTCACTTTCATCAAGAGGCTCTCTTCCTGTTCTTCTTCACTTTCTGCCATAAGGGTGGTGTCATCTGCATATCTGAGGTTATTTATATTTCTCCCAGCAATCTTCATTCCAGTTTGTGTTTCATCCAGCTCAGCATTTTACATGATGTACTCTGCATATAAGTTAAATAAGCAGGGTGACAATATACAGTCTTTACATAGTCCTTTCCTGATTTGGAACTGTTCAGTTCTGTTCCATTTCCAGTTCTAACTGTTGCTTCCTGACCTGCATACGTATTTCTCAGGAGGTAGGTCAGGTGGTCTGGTATTCCCATCTCTTTAAGAATTTTCCACAGTTTGTTGTGATCCACACAAAGGCTTTGGCATAGTCAATTAAGCAGAAGTAGATGTTTTTCTGGAACTCCCTTGCTTTTTCTGTGATCCAACGGATGTTGGCAATTTGATCTCTTTTCTAAATCCAGCTTGAACATCTGAAAGTTCACAGTTCATGTATTGTTGAAGCCTGGCTTGGAGAATTTTGAGCATTACTCTGCTAGTGTGTGAGATATATGCTGCAGAAAGAAATCTCAATCTAAAATTAAAAGGGGACAATTCCTTTAAAAGCACTTTGAATGACATCTGGAGAACCTGACCAGATGCCATCAGATATTTATTTCTTTTGGCTCTACATGGTGGAACTATGTAGTAGCTATGTATTATACCACAGTTATTTTTTAGGGCTTCTGGTCTTTGCCTACTCCATTTTCCTATGCTTCTGATTTTCATTTGATGATCTCAGTATACTTTTATGTCTCTCTGAACATGCTTCTTGTTTGTTTAGAATGTATCTCTTTCAAAGATGATCAATATAAATCTGATCCTGCCCTAAGACTCTGAATCTTTCTTCAGAGATTAATTTCAAAGCATTATCTTGCTTTGAAATTGAGTAACACTTAATTCTGGTTATCCTTACACTGTTTTTCAATGGAAGGATCTAAACCTATATCATTCAATAAGAATTTAGATCTGAAGCAATTTTTAAAATTTTGTTTCCAAAGAATTGTCTCATTTTTACATTTTCTTATGCATCAGCTTACATATTATTCTTGCCATAAACATTGCAAAAATTTATTTTATGTTTCAATTTATTCTATATAGTGAATATATAGTGAAGTTGCTCAGTCGTGTCTGACTCTTTGTGACCCCGTGGACTGTAGCCTACCAGGCTTCTCTGTCCATGGGATTTTCCAGGCAATAGTCCTGGAGTAGATTGCCGTTTCCTTCTCCAGGGGATCTTCCCAACCCAGGGATTGAACCCGGATCTCCCGCATTGTAGACAAATGCTTTACCGTCAAACAACCACTAATTGATGAATCACATATTATTTACCAGATCAATCTATTCATTTCATTCATATTCAGTTTAACCTAATGATGGCCCCTACATAAATGGCATAGCTCCTAAAATCAGAGGTCTGTGGGTTTGAGAGGAGGGGACTCCATATACGGAGACTAGTCATTATCGGCATGAAATAATATATCTTACACATGTCATGTTGTTTTTGTATTTTTGTTCTGTTTCTCTCTTTCCTTCTTCTTCTTTTTTATTTTTATTTTTTTGTATAATCAAGGAGACCAGATGACCAGTTTGACCAGCACAATCCATTGTACAAGAGTTGTCTGGAATAATTATTACCACTGTTTTCGTTCTCAAAAGTATCTTTAATTGGATGATAAATCGTATAGTAATTCACAGAGCACTCAAGTGGAGGCAAATTTCTCTGCATTTGTTGGATCAGCCACACATCTTGTGTTCTGCAGAGTCATCTAGAAACATGCTTTCTATGAATTAGGGCCTTTATTCTCTGTCAACCACTCTCTTGATTATACTGTATTATGTGCAACCATAAACCCAAAGGTAAATATGAATTGAAATTGAAGGATAATATAAAATACTTGGCAGTCACACATTTCTTATTGAGTTTCTACTTTTAGGGAAAACTACTATTACATAATTTTATTATAATTGATTTAGAGAAGAAGTTGGCAATAGAATAAAAAAAGGAAGAAGAAATGTGAAAGTATTCCCTTTTGATTTAAAAAGTAAACTAACTTTTTATTAACAACTGGGGGGACAAATGAGAATTTGATCTACATATTAGATTTCTCTAAATAA
>SJYQ01104654.1:162419-173376 GCA_006410935.1 Redunca redunca | reverse complement strand
TTTCACACTCTTCATGGGGTTCCCGTGGC
This sequence comes from Redunca redunca, assembly GCA_006410935.1. Taxonomy (NCBI): domain Eukaryota; kingdom Metazoa; phylum Chordata; class Mammalia; order Artiodactyla; family Bovidae; genus Redunca; species Redunca redunca. The sequence goes on along the minus strand of SJYQ01104654.1, from coordinate 173,347 downwards.
AAGAATATGGACCGATTTGCCACTTCGTCCTCCTTGGACTCTTTTGTCAGCACTCTTCACTATGACTTGTTTGTCTTGGGTGGCCCTGTATAGCATGGCTCACAGCTTCATTGAGCTATGCAAGCCCCTTCACCACAACAAAGCTGGCCATCTTTCCAATATCATGGAAGGGTATTTGAACATAAGATTGTTGTTTTAATATATGCTGCCAGGGACCAAACTGATTGATATTCGGTTGTGACTGGGGCTTCCAGGATGTCGCTAGTGGTAAACAGCCCACTTGCCAATACAGGAGACATAAAAGATGTGGTTTCCTTTCGGAAGATCCCCTGGCAGAGGACATGGCAACCCACTCCAGTATTCCTGCCAAGAGAATCCCATGGACAGAGGAGCCTGGTGGGCTGCAATTCATAGGGTTGTGAAGAGTCAGACACAACTGAGGTGACTTAGCGTGCACAAGCCCAAAAGTATATATTCTAGAATCTCATAACTTAACTATTGGTGGAAATTCTTCTATAGGATTCTTTTTTTGACAAATTTACTGACAAATAAGCACTCTGAATTATCCATAATGTTGCTTAGAGATATATAATATTCTACCCTATTTTATTGATAGATATGACTTACTTCTAGAACATCATAAATTAATTCACTACTTTTGAATTTATAACACTTTATTTAATACACAGGTTGAGCATCATTGATTTATTTTTTTCCCTGGTATTGGATAATGGCCTCCTTGTGATTTGGAAAATTGAATTTTTTTTCTGTTTTTCTAAATTACATAAAATTAAATTTAATTATTATCTTTCTGATTAAGAGATCCATCTCATCCTGAATGAAATTAAAATGACAATTTATAAAGGGAATCATAAAAGCAGACAGTACGTTCTTTGTGTTGTTGTTGTTGTTTTTTGAGTGAATACACTTTCTATGCATTTGTTGCTTTTAATCAAACAACTAGCTCACAAGTACAACTACATAGAACAGATGGCAAAACCTTGCACATTAGACTTTATATCTGAAAAGGAGACACTTTATTTTAAAATTGCTACTTGGGAGCATAAAGTGCTCTCATGAGAAAAACACATTTTACACTTTAAAAGCAGTCCATATAATAAAGGCAGATGTTTAAATGACTTCTTAATTAACACAAAGAAAACATTTACCTACACTGTGGGGATGAAGCACTGCAATTGATGAACCCTTTAAAATAACCTGGGACATGTTATATGTAAAGCAATACCAAACATTTTATCTTTTAGATTTTTTTGGTATTTTGTTAAAAAAAGAAAAGTGATTATTATTTACCCACAATTCATTAACTTGAAACTGTTATAAAAATAATAGCTGTTATTTTCTAGTTTGATTAAAATCCTTTTTGAAATAAAATGTGCTTGAGTCTAAAGCATACTATAGTCACAAACAAATATTATCTTAAATTAATTATATGGTCATGTTGCCCCTTTAGCACTGAACACTGCTATTACCCAAGGAAACATTCATTAAGGGATTAGAGAGATGGAAATAGTTCTCAAAATATCTCCACACAAAAAATATGCAGAGCATATTGCTTACAAGATATAATGACAGGTAGCATAAATACTGGAATAATCATATAGAACAGAGATAAAAATAAAATAAATTATTTTTACTTACAAGAAATTAATTTGGGGAAAACAGAGTATGTTGACATATTTTTTAAAGTTTAAGGTGACAGGTTAGAAAAGAACAGCAGCTCACTATACAAGGTGAGAATGCTCAATTGTGCTTCCTACATGCATGTGTCTGTCTACTCCTTTATTGTCTCAAAGTAAAGGATTCGAAGTGGTGTGAGAAATTATTAAGAGCAAGAATTCACAGGGTTCACTGTGAAATTTTATTAATATAAATAAGTTTTCTCTGCTTTGATAAAGACAAGAAAAACAAGGAAATGGTAGTGCTCTATTGGGACATATTTATAATTAAACTAATATAAAGAGATATTACAAAGAAAGAGTACATTCTAAGGGCTTTTCTTCTATAACAAGAAGAAAAATGACCTGCTGACTCGAAAAATATAGAATAAATACTAAAAATGAGAATCAGGATCAAAGGCAGGTGTTCAGAAAAAGAAAAAAAGAAATTAGCATCTAATATCCAAAAAGGAAGTGGTGAAGAAACTGAATTTTTATTAGAGATAGAGATGATAACACATACAATAATACTATGCAATACCTTAATGGATGGGTGGAGATAGAAATCATTAACCAAGGATTATAATCAATGCAAATTTGTTTTCTAACCTGAAAACACTTGGGGATTTATATTAAATAATAGTTTCTTTGTAACAAGGGACTCAATAAAATATTTTCAGTTCATTGATTTCACTTGTATTAAATGCCATTATTTTCAACAACTAGCAAATATCATTTTGAAATCTAGCTGCCACATTAAAAATTATTTTAAAAGTGACATGTCAGAAAACTATAGGCTGGGTAATGATTTCTGAATTTTCTAGAAGTGACAGAATGTCGGTTCCAAAATCAAAAACCAGGTTTTGTGATCACAAAAATATCCTAGAACAAAATATCTGACAAAATCCAAATATTTGGGGAGAACAAGATGGCACAGGAGTAGGTGGATGTGGAGTAAATCTCTTTCCATGGATACATCAGGAATACACCTTCAGACACAGAAGTGCATGTAGAACACCAGCTGAGAGCGAACAGGAGTACCTGACCAGCAGGAAAGAATATATAGACCCACACAAAACTTGGTAGGACAAAGGAATTAGGAGGAAAACCAGATGTGTTAGTAGGACTGGACCCGCCCATAGCAGGTGGAAAAATTGAAGCAGGGGTTCGATACCCACATCAGGCAATCATTGAGTCAAAGGTGAAACATTTAACTTTGAGACTGAAACAGCTGATTTGTGGCAGTGTTTATTTTTTGGGCTCCAAAATCACTGTAGATGGTGGCTGCAGCCATGAAATTAAAAGACGCTTACTCCTTGGAAGAAAAGTTATGACCAACCTAGATAGCATATTCAAAAGCAGAGACATTACTTTGCCAACAAAGGTACATCCAGTCAAGGCTATGGTTTTTCCAGTGGTCATGTATGGGTGTGAGAGTTGGACTGTGAAGAAAGCTGAGCGCCAAAGAATTGATGCTTTTAAACTGTGGTGTTGGAGAAGACTCTTGAGAGTCACTTGGACTGCAAGGAAATCCAACCAGTCCATTCTGAAGATCAGCCTTGGGATTTCTTTGGAGGGAATGATGCTAAAGCTGAAACTCCAGTACTTTGGACACCTTATGCGAAGAGTTGACTCATTGGAAAGACTGATGATGGGAGGGATTGGGGGCAGGAGGAGAAGGGGTGACAGAGGATGAGATGGCTGGATGGCATCACTGACTCGATGGACATGAGTCTGAGTGAACTCCGGGAGTTGGTGATGGACAGGGAGGCCTGGCATGCTGTGATTCATGGGGTCTCAAAGAGTCGGACTCGACTAAGTGACTGAACTAACTAACTATACCCAAACTAGTAACGCTGAAGAAGCTGAAGTTGAACAGTTCTATGAAGACCTACAAGATCTTTTAGAACTAACACCCAAAAAAGATGCACTTTTCATTATAGGGGACTGGAATGCAAAAGTAGGAAGTCAAGAAACAGCTGGAGTAACAGGCAAATTTGGCCTTGGAATACAGAATGAAGCAGGGTAAAGGCTAACAGAGTTTTGCCAAGAGATAATAGCAAATACTCTCTTCCAACAACACAAGCAAAGACTCTACACATGGACATCACCAGATGGTCAACAGCAAAATCAGATTGATTATAATCTTTTCAGACNGAGTACGTCAAGCCTGTATATTGTCACCCTGCTTATTTAACTTATATGCAGAGTGCATCATGAGAAAGGCTGGGCTGGAAGAAGCACAAGCTGGAATCAAGATTGCTGGGATAAATATCAATAACCTCAGATATGCAGATGATACCACCCTTATGGCAGAAAGTGAAGAAGAACTAAAAATCCTCTTGATGAAAGTGAAAGAGGAGAGTGAAAAAGTTGGCTTAAAGCTCAACATTCAGAAAACTAAGATCATGGCATCTGGTACCAACACTTCATTTGAAATAGATGGGAAAACAGTGGAAACAGTGTCAGACTTTATTTGGGGGGGCTCCAAAATCACTGCAGATGGTGATTGCAGCCATGAAATTAAAAGATGCTTACTCTTTGGAAGAAAAGTTATGACCAACCTAGATAGCATTTTAAAAAGCAGAGACATTACTTTGTCAACAAAGATCCATCTAGTCAAGGCTATGGTTTTTCCAGTGGTCATGTCTGAATGTGAGAGTTGGACTGTGAAGAAAGCTGAGCACTGAAGAATTGATGCTTTTGAACTGTGGTGTTGGAGAACACTCTTGTGAGTCCCTTGGACTGCAAGGAGATCCAACCAGTCCATCCTAAAGACCAGTCCTGGGTGTTCATTGGAAGGACTGATGGTGAGGCTGAAACTCCAATACTTTGGCCACCTTATGCAAGGAGTTGACTCACTGGAAAAGACCCTGAATCTGGGAGGGATTGGGGGCAGGAGGAGAAGGGGATGACAGAGGATAAGATGGCTAGATGGCATCACTGACTTGATGCACATGAGTGTGAGTGAACTCCGGGAGTTGTTGATGGACAGGGAGGCCTGGCTTTCTGCTATTCATGGGGTAACAGAGAGTTGGACATGACTGAGTGATGACTTAACTGAAATGGAATGAGAATCAGTCAGTCCTGGCCACAACCATACATATCCCAAACAGGGACACAGATACTCTGGAAGGTGCAGCATCTAAGAAGTTTAGAGACTGTGGAGCAATCCCAGGGCGAGGGCTCCTGTTGACTGTAGAGAGACGGCTGAGGGGATGTAAGAGAGGAGAGTGTAGTGGGAAATGCCTGTGGAGGAAAGCCAGGCAACCATGGAAGCAAGGTGGTACTGCTGAGTCATGCATGGGGGTGGAGCCATCACCTTAGCCTCTCTCTCCCCGCATGCCATCATTGGCAGCTGAACAATAGAGAGGCTGGCCCATCAAATGCCTGATGCACTGAACTATAGAGTAGGACCTCATTCAAGGTGCCCCTTTAAGTGCCTGACATGCTGAACAATGGAGAAGGACCCCAGGCAAGGGAGCCCTCTATGTTTACACAGGGGCAAAGCTACAAAGAAAGACTGGCCAAGAGGCTTTCTGATCACCAGATACAAGAGGATGGAAAAAAGACTCTGATAGGGCCAACTCCTGCAGTGGAGGCAGTCCGTATCACCATACACTTGACGCCGCCAGGGTCCCTGCAAGCCGAGCAGCTGTGCCACCTTCATGCTCAACTCTCACTAGGGCAAAGCTGCCACGGGCAAAAAAAAAATCTTGCATCTATGGGCACAGGGTCACTTTGGTGGTGTCTGAATCTTTGTGACCCTGTAAACTGTGGCCTGCCAGGTTTCTCTGTCAGGGAGGGGGGTTCTCCAGGTGAAAACACTGGAGCGTATTGGCCAATACTGGTTGCTATACCCTTCTGCTGCTGCTGCTGCTGCTAAGTTGCTTCAGTCGTGTCCAACTCTCTGCGACCCCTTAGATGGCAGCCCACCAGGCTCCCCCGTCTCTGGATTCTCCAGGCAAGAACACTGGAGTGGGTTGCCATTTCCTTCTCCAGTGCATGAAAGTGAAAAGTGAAAAGTGAAAGTGAAGTTGCTCAGTCATTGTCGACTCTTAGCGACCCCATGGACTGCAGCCTACTAGGCTCCTCCACCCATGGGATTTTCCAGGCAAGAGTACTGGAATGGGGTGCCATTGGCTTCTAGAGCACTATATTTTCTGCTGTCCTAGCCAACAACTCCCCTAAGTACTTGGTGCTGCCAGAACCCCTGTGACCCAAGCAGCTGCACCACCTCCATTCCTGGCCCTCATGCCAAACCCAAGTTCTCCAGGGCTACCTCAGGAGCAAACCACAGTGGACGACCCACATGCAGAGGTGGAAATAAAACCACAATTGAAACCCAGGGGCAATGCAAATAAGGAAGAAGACCCCAAACCTTCCCACCAGCTGTACAAGCTGGAGATTAAATCCACATGGTCAACTAAGCAGACTCTGTCTATGGAATATATAAAAGGTCATTGAGAGCTCCCACAAAAGAAAACGCACTAGTTCTGATAGCTGTGGACATTGGAGGCAAGAACACAGAGGAGTAAGACCAGATTAGAATCTGAGCTGACCTCACTGCAGGGCCAAAGATCAACACAGTGTTGGAAGGTATCTTAAGGAGGTGAGGTGGACTGTGACTCCCAACAAGGGAAAGGATTCTGATAGCAGTGACTCAAGAAAAACATTTATTATTCTTACGTTTTGACTTGTTCTGTAGATTATTTTGGATTTTTTTCCCCTTTCTCCCCCCTGCCCCCGTTGGAGTTGTCGATTTTATTGGCACTATGAAATCTAATTAATCTTTTGAGGTTTTTTGTTTTTTCCTTTTTTTTCTCAGTCACATTTTTTATTGCTGTTATAAACCTTTGCCTCTAAATTGGGCTTTGCAATTCCTGGGAGTTTTATTTACATTTTTTCTTTTCTCTTTTTTCAATTTTAATTTTTTAAGCTTATTTTTTTTTACATTTATTTCCTTGTTTGCTTTTCCTACTGTTCTTTTCCCCTTGCAGTTAATTGTTAATGTATATAAATCTTTATATACTGCTATTTAACTTTGCATATCTATTCTTTGTTTCTTTTCTTCCTTTCCTTTCCTCTCAATATTTTTATGAGTTTTATTTTCATTGCTTTCTTCCTCAATTGCCACCTTGCTTTAGTTTTGTTTTCCAGTTTCTACTTTAGTTACTTCTGTTCTGGTAGACAAAATTTTTGGTTTACTTGATTCACCAGGTCAATCTATTGTACTTTATTTTTTAATATAAATTTATTTATTTATTTATTTTTAATTTTTATTTTTACTTATTTTACTTTACAATACTGTATTGGTTTTGCCAAACATTGACATGAATCCACCACGGGTGTACATGAGTTCCCAAACATGAACCCCCCTCCCACTTCCCTCCCCATAACATCTCTCTGGGTCATCCCTGTGCACCAGACCCAAGCATCCTGTATTCTGCATCAAACAGGTTCATTACTTTACAATGTTGTATTGGTTTTGCCATACATCAACATGAATCTGCCACAGGTAAACACGTGTTTCTCATCCTGAACCCCCCTCCTGCCTCCCTCCCTGTACCATCCCTCTGGGTCGTGCCAGTGCACCAGCTCCAAGAATCCAGTATCATGCATCGACCCTGGACTGGCGATTCATTTCATATGATATTATACATGTTTCAATGCCATTCTCCCAAATCATCCCACCCTCTCCCTCTCCCACAGAGTCCAAAAGACTGTTCTATATATCTGTGTCTCTTTTGCTGTCTCGCATACAGGGTTATCATTACCATCTTTTTAAATTCCATATATTTTTGTTGGACTGTTTGGATTTTGCTTATGGGTGTATATGTATAGGTGTATATTCACTCGCACTTTTTATTGTTATTATAAACATCTGCCTGTACGTTGGGTTTTTGCAATTCTGTGGAATTTTCCTTTTTTTTCCCCCTTTTTTTCTTTCTTCTTCATTTTTTTCTTTTTGATTTTTNTGCTTCTTTTGATTTTTATATTTTTAATTTTAAGCCTATTATATTTTTTATACATTTATTCCTTTGTTTGTCTTTCCTACTGATCTTTTGACATTGCAGTTAATCTTTAATATATGTAAATCATCTTCATCTACCTCTGTTTAACTTTGCATAACTATTCTCTTTTCTTTCTTTTCCTCTTAACATATTTGTTACCTTTGTTTTCACTGCTTTATTCCCCACTTCGCAGCTTTCTTTAGTTTTGTTTTCCAGTTTGTGCTCTAGTTAGTTTTGTTCTTAACTGGTAAATATAATTTTTGATTTCCTTTGTTTGCTGGGTCAATCTACTGTACTTTATTTTTTGTTGGACTGTTTTGACTTTGCTCATGGGTGTATATGTATATGTGTATATTCCATTACTTTAATTATTATTTGCCTGATTTTGTAGCTGAAATTTGTCTGGGTTTCATCTTTGGCTTCTCGTTCTTAGATATTTGTTTTCATCTCACTTAATGCCATAACAAACCACTTGTGGAATCTTTGTTCCTGTCCAGAGATCAAACCCTGAGCTTTTGGAGTGAGGGCAATCCAAGACCCTAGACTACCAAAGAACTAACCCTAGAGAGTACTCACACATAACCATAGTGAGAACTCACACAAAAGAAACCATTTGAATACAAGACCCTGCATCACCCAACCACCAGTAGCTCCCTGTAAAGGCCATATATGACAAGCCTACAGCAAACATTATTCTCAGTGTTGAAAAACTGAAAGCATTCGCCCTAAGATCAGGAACAAGACAAGGATATCCACTTTCACCACTATTATTCAGTATAGTTCTGGAAGTCCTAGCTACAGCAATAAGAAAAGAAAAAGAAATAAAAGGAATTCAGATAGGAGAAGATGAAATAAAGCTCTCATTGTTTGCAGATAACATGATACTATACATAGAAAACCCTAAAGATAGTATCAGAAAATTCCTGGAGTTAATCAGTGAATTTAAAAAAGTTGCAGGATACTAAATCAATACACAGAAATCTCTTGCATTTCTAAATACTAACAATGAAAAATCAGAAAAAGGAATTAAGGAATCAGTCCCATTCACCGTGGCAACAAAAGGAATTGAAAATCTAGGAATACTTACCTATTGAGACAAAAGAACTCTACATAGAAAATTGTAAGACACTTATGAAAGAAATCAAAGATGATATAAACAGATAGAGAGATATTCTATGTTCCTGGGTAGGAAGAATCAATATTGGGAAAATGACTATACTATGTAATGCAATCTACAGATTCAATGCACTCTCTATCAAATTACCAATGGCATTTTTCACAGAACTAGAACAAAAAGTTTCACAATTCAAGTGGAAACAAAAAGACCCTGAATAGTCAAAGCAGTCTTGAGAAAGAAGAATGAACTGGAAGAATAAATCTTTCTGACTTCAGATTATACTACAAGGCAAAAGTCATCAAGGCAGTATGGTACTGGCAAAAAATAGAAACAATGACAAATGGAACAAGATAGAAAGCCCAGAGATAAACCCATGCACCTATGGGTAGCTTATTTTTTATAAAGGAGGCAAAAATACACAGTGGGGCAAAGACAGCGTCTTCAATAAATGGTGCTGGGAAAACTAGACAGCTACATGTAAAAGAATGAAATTAGAACACCTCCTAACACTATCCACAAAGATAAACCCAAAATGGATTAAAGACCTAAATGTAAGACCAGAAACTATAAAACTTTTAGAACAAAACACAGGCCAAACACTCTATGACATAAATCTATAACAAGATTCTCTATGACCTACCTCCTAGAGTAACAGAAATAAAAACAAAAGTAACAAACGGGACCTGATTAACCTTAAAAGCTTTTGCACGGCAAAGGAAACTATAAGCAAGGTGAAAAGATAACCCTCAGCATGGAAGAAAATAATAGGAAATGAAATAACTGACAAAGGATTAATTTCCAAAATATACAAGCACCCCATACAACTCAAATCCAAACAACCCAATCAAAAAGTGGGAAAAAGACCTAAACAGACATTTCTCCAAAGAAGACATACAGATGGCTAACAAACAGATGAAAAGATACTCAGCATCGCTCATTATTAGTGAAATACAAATCAAGACTACAATGAGATATCACCTCACACCAGTCAGAATGGCCATCATCAAAAAGTCTACAAACAATAAATTCTAGAGAGGGTGTGGAGAAAAGGGAACACTCGTGCACTATTTGTGGGAATGTAAATTGATACAGCCACTATGGAAGATAGTATGGACAATCCTTAAAAAATTGAAAACAAAACCACCATATGACCCAGCAACCCCACTCGTAGGCTATACCCTGAAGAAACCAAAATTGAAAAAGACACATATATCCTATTGTTCATTGCAGCACTATTTACAATAGCTAGAACATAGAAGCAACCTAGATGTCCATCAACAGAAGAATGGATAAAGAAGTAGTGGTATATATACACAATGGAATATTACTTAGCCATAAAAAGGAATACATTTGAGTCAGTTCTGATGAAGTGGATCAACTTAGAACCTATTATACAGAGTGAATTGGGTCAAAAAGAGAAAGATAAATATCATATTCTAATGCACATATACAGAATTTAGAAAAATGGTACTGAAAAATTTACTTATAGGGCAGCAATGGAGAAACAGACCTAGAGAATAGATTTATGGACATGGGGAGAGGGGAGGAGAGGGTGAGATGTATGGAAACAGTAACACTGAAACTTACATTACCATATGTAAAATAGATAGCCAACTGGAATTTACTGTATGGCTCAGGAAATTAAAACAGGAGCTCTGAATCAACCTAGAGTGATGAGATGGGGAGGGAGATGGGAGGAAGGTTCAAAAGGGAGAGGATATATGTATAACTGATGGCTGATTCATGCTGAGGGCTGACAGAAAACAACAAAATTCTGTAAAACAATTATCCTTCAGTAAAATAAATAAATAAAATTTAAACCTGTATCATTATCTGTTATCATGTTAAGAGAATGAACAAAATGATGAAGCAAGAAACATATCCTTCCATTTTGGAAAAGCATAATTAGATAGGAGAGATGAAACACTAATGATCAAGTAAATCAAACATGCTGTATTAAATGCATATAATAAATATTTGTAGGGAATATTGTAAATTATCTGACAGTTTAATCAGAAAGCTTGTTTACAGGAATCAGGGATGAAAAAAACATATCTAATTTGTTCTTAGAAGATCAGTTGGGATAAATTTTAAGTTGATTGTTCATATGACCATTTAAAA
>SJYQ01104654.1:131954-142667 GCA_006410935.1 Redunca redunca | reverse complement strand
GAGATCCAACCAGTCAATTCTGAAAGAGATCAGCCCTGGGATTTCTTTGAAAGAAATGATGCTAAAGCTGAAACTCCAGTACTTTGGCCACCTCATGCGAAGAGTTGACTCACTGGAAAAGACTTTGATGCTGGGAGGGATTGGGGGCAGGAGGAGAAGGGGATGACAGAGGGTGAGATGGCTTGATGGCATCACTGACTCGATGGACGTGAGTCTGAGTGAGCTCCGGGTGTTGGTGATGGACAGGGAGGCCTGGCGTGCAGCGATTCATGGGGTCACAAAGAGTCGGACACGACTGAGCGACTGAACTGAACTGAACTGAACTGAACTGAATGAGGTGAGTGCAATTGTGCGGTAGTTTGAGCATTCTTTGGCATTTCCTTGCTCTGGAATTGGAACAAAAACTGATCTTTTCCAGTCTTGTGGCCACTGCTGAGTTCCAAATTTGCTGGCATTTTGAGTGCAGCACTTTCACAGCATCATCTTTTAGGATTTGAGTTAGCTCAGCCGGAATTCCATCACCTCCACTAGCTTTGTTCATAGTGATGTTTCCTAAGGCCAACTTGAGTTCACATTCCAGGATGTCTCTCTCTAAGTGAGTGATGACATCATCGTGGTTATCTGGGTCATGAAGATCTTTTTTGTATAGTTCTTCTGTATAACCTTTCCATCTCTTCTTAATATCTTCTGCTTCTATTAATATCGCTTCTGTCTTTTATTGAGCCCATCTTTGCATGAAAATTTCCCTTGGTATGCCTAATTTTCTTGAAGAGATCTCTAGTCTTTCCCATTCAGTTTGTTTCCTCTATTTCTTTGCACTGATAACTGATGAAGTTTTTCTTATCTCTCCTTGATATTCTTTGGAACTCTGCATTCATATGGGTATATCTTTTCTTTTCTCCTTTGCCTTTAGCTTCTTTTCTTTTATCAGCTATTTGTAAGGCCTCCTCAAACAAATATTTTTCCTTTTTGCATTTTTTTTTCCCTTTGGGATGGTCTTTATTACTGCCTCCTGTATAATGTCATGAACATTGGGTCCATAGTTCTTTAGGCACTCTGTCAGATTTAATACCTTGAATCTATTTGTCACTTCCGCTGTATAAATGTAGGGATATGATTTACGTCTTGTTTGAATGCATTAATGGTTTTCTCTACTTTCTTCAACTTAAGTCTGAATTTGGCTATAAGGAGTTCATGATCTGAGCCACAGTCCATTCCCGGTCTTGTTTTTGCTGCCTGTATAGAGCTTCTCCATCTTTGACTGCAAGGAATATAATCCATCTGATTTTGGTATTGACCATCTAGTGATGTTCATGTATAGAATCATCTCTGGTGTTGTTGGAAGCGGGTGTTTGCTATGTCCAGTGCGTTCTCTTGGCAAAACTCTGTTACCTTTTGTCCTGCTTCTTTTTGTATTCCAAGGCCAAATTTGTCTGTTTGACTTCCTACTTTTGCATTGCAGTCCCCATAATGAAAAAGACATTTTTTGGGGGGTGTTACTTCTAGAAGTTCTTGTAGGTCTTCATAGAACCATTCAAGTTCAGCTTCTTCAGCATTACTGGCTTGGGCATAGACTTGGATTACTGTGATATTGAATGGTTTGCCGTGTAGGGCCAATAGGGCAGAGATCATCCTGTCATTTCTGAGACTGCACCCAATAACTTCATTTTGGCTCTTTTGTGGACTGTGAGGGCTACTCCATTTCTTTAAAGGGATTCTCACCCACAATAGTATATATAATGGTCATCTGAGTTAAATTCGCCCATCTAGTCCATTTTAGTTCACTGATTCCTAAAATGTTGATGTTTACTCTTGCCATCTCCTGATTGACCACTTCCAATTTCCTTGATTCATGGACCTACCATTCCAGGTTTCTATGCAATATTGCTCTGTATAGCATCAGACTTTACTTCTATCACCAATCATATCCACAACTGGGTGTTGTTTTTTCTTTGGCTCCATCTCTTCATTCTTTCTGGAGTTATTTCTCCACTCTTCTCCAGTAGCATATTGAGCATATACTGACCTGGGGAGTCCATCTTTCAGTGTCCTATCTTTTTGCCTTTGCATATTGTTCATGGGATTCTCAAGGAAAGAATAATGAAGTGGTTTGCCATTCCCTTCTCCAGTGGACCACATTTTGTCAGAACTCTCCACCATGACCTGTACATTTTTGGTGGCCCTACATGGCATGGCTCATAGATTCATTGAGTTAGACAAGGCTGTGGTCCAGTTTGATTAGTTTTTGTGATTGTAGTTTTCATTTTGTCTGCCTTTTGTTAGATACGGATAAGAGGTTTATGGAAGCTTCCTGATGGGAGAGCCTGACTGAGGGGGAAACTGGGTCTTGTTCTGATGGGTGCAGCCATGTTCAATAAATCTTTAATCCAAGCTTCTGTTGATGGGTGGGGCTGTGTTCCCTCCCTGTTGTTTGACCTGAGCCAAAACTATGGTGGAGTTAATGAAGATATTGGTGACCTCCTTCCAAAGGTCCCATGCATGCACTGCCACACTCAGTGCCTCTGACCCTGCAGCAGGCCACCAAGGCCCACGCCTCCATCAGTGACTCCTGGACACTCACAGTCAAGTCTGGGTCAGTCTCTTGTAGGGTCACTGCTCCTTTATCCTGGGTCCTTTTGTGCACAAGGTTTTGTTGTGCCCTCCAAGAGTCTGTTTCTCAAGTCCTGTGTAAGTTCTGAGGGCTCTATGTTGGGGTTAATGGTGACCTCCTCCAAGAGGGTTTATGCCACACACATGTCTGCTGAAGCCAGAGCCCCTGCCCCTGTGGCAGGCCACTGATGACCCGTACTTCTGCAGGAGACACTCAAACACCTAAAGGTAGTTCTGACTCAGTCTCTGTGGGATCTTCTGGTTCACACAAGGTTTTGTTTGAGCCCTCTGAGCATCTATTTATCAGAGTCATATATATGTATAGTAGTGGTGTAGTAGTGAAAGTCGTTCAGTTATGTCTGACTCTTTGCAACCCCATTGACTANTTATGCCACACACATGTCTGCTGAAGCCAGAGCCCCTGCCCCTGTGGCAGGCCACTGATGATCCGTACTTCTGCAGGAGACACTCAAACACCTAAAGGTAGTTCTGACTCAGTCTCTGTGGGATCTTCTGGTTCACACAAGGTTTTGTTTGAGCCCTCTGAGCATCTATTTATTAAAGTCATATATATGTATAGTAGTGGTGTAGTAGTGAAAGTCATTCAGTTATGTCTGACTCTTTGCAACCCCATTGACTATACAGTCCATAGAATTCTCTAGGCCAGAATTCTGGAGTGGGTAGCCTTTCCCTTCTCCAGAGGATCTTCCCAACCTAGGGGTCGAACCCAGGTCTCCTGTATTGCAGGAGGAGACTTTACCAGCTAAGCCACAAGGGAAGACCAAGAATACTGGAGTGAGTAGACTATCCCTTCTCTAGTGGACCTCCCCAACCCATTAACTGAACTGGGGTCTCCTGCATTGCAGGTGGATTCTTTACCAACTGAGCTATCAGGGAAGCCCCACATTTACTGGAATATAGATCAATATAAAGTATGTATTAAGAAGAGAAAGAAAAGAAATAAGAAAAGCAAATACTTAGAGATCCTTGGGACAACATCAGCATCAGAATTTTTAGTGAATTATATATATATATATGAATGTTGTATATGTACATATTGTGTATACAATATATATGTTGGAATTCCTAGTGCATATACATATTGTGTATACAACATATACATACATATATATATATATATATAAATGCTGATGTTGTTCCAAGGATCTTTATTTGTTTATTTTTCTTATTTCTTCTCTTTCTCTTCATAATGAATATTTTCTATTGATGTATATTCCAATTCACTATTTTTTTCTCTAGTTACTGTAAATCTTTTAAGATACTCTAATACTTATTAGATGGGGAAACAGTGGAAACAGTGTCAGACTATTTTTCTGGGCTCCAAAATCACTGCAGATGGTTATTGCAGCCATGAAATTAAGATGCTTACTCCTTGGAAAGAAAGTTATGACCAACCTAGATAGCATATTCAAAAGCAGAAACATTACTTTGCCAACAAAGGTCCGTCTAGTCAAGGCTATGGTTTTTCCAGTGGTCANCATTACTTTGCCAACAAAGGTCCGTCTAGTCAAAGCTATGGTTTTTCCAGTGGTCATGTCTGGATGTGAGAGTTGGACTGTGAAGAAAGCTGAATGCTGAAGAATTGATGCTTTAGAATTGATTCTTTTGAACTGTGGTATGAAGAAGACTCTTGAGAGTTCCTTGGACTGCAAGAAGATCTAACCAGTCCATCCTAAAAGAAATCAATCCTGGATGTTCATTGGAAGGACTGATGCTGAAGCTGAAACTCCAAAACTTTGGCTACCTCATGGGAAGAATTGACTCATTGGAAAAGACCTTGATGCTGGGATGGATTGGGAGCAGGAGGAGAAGGTGACGACAGAGGATGAAATGGCTGGATGGCATTACCGACTCGATGGACATGAGTTTGAGTAAACTCTGGGAGTTGCTGATAGACAGGGAGACCTGACATGCTGCAATTCATGGGGTTGCGAAGAGTCAGACACAGCTGAGCAACTGAACTGAATTGAATAATTATTTCACATCAATTAGTGTAGAATTTCTGGGTTTTATTGTGTGTATTTGTTGTTGTTTGCTTGTTTGTTTTGTTTTTGTTTCCTGCATTTCATATCTTTGCAAAATACCACTACTGTATTTACATTTTTCAAAGTCTATCAAGCTCTGTTCTTCAACAGACAACCAAGTCCCACCTCTTTAATGAAGAGATTTCTACTAGCAATTAATAGGCTTTATCACTTTCTGAGCTTCCAAGCACTTAGCTATTTTTGTTGTGGTATGTTTTTATAAATGATGTCAAATTCCAGATGGTATAATTTTGTGCACTTTGCTTCATCTAGTGTATTATTTTACATATACTACCTGCTCAGTGAAAAGGTTGCTTCTAGCTGAATATAATTTTATTAATAATCACATTATGATATTACTTAAACTTTTGCTAATCTCACTATTTCCCGTCATGAATCATAGCCTGGTGTTGGCAAAGTGGCTCACATAACTCAATGAAGCTATGAGCCATGCTATGCAGGGCCACCCAAGATGGGTGGGTCATAGTGAAAAGTTCTGACAAAACATGGTTCCTTGGAGGAAGAAATAGCAATGCATTCCAGTATTCTTACCAGAAAAACGTAATGAATATTTTGAAAAGGCAAAAAAGGTAAGACACCAGAAGATGAGTCCTCCAGGTCAGAAACTGTCCAATATGTTACTGGGGAAGAGCAGAGGGCAATTACTAATTGCTCCAGAAAGAATGAAGCGGCTGGGCCAAAGCAGAAATGATGCTCAGTTGTGGAGATATATGGTGATAAAAGTAAAGTCCAATGCTGTAACAAACAATATTTCATAGGAACCTGGTCCTATGAATCAAAGTAAATTGAATGTGGTCGAGCAGGAAATGGCAAGATTAAATATTGACATCTTAGGAATCAGTGAACTAAAGTGAACGAGAAAGAAAGTGAAAGTGAAAGTTGCTCAGTCGTGTCAGACTCTTCATGACCCGTGAACTATACAGTCCATGGAATTCTCTAGGCCAGAATACTGGAGTAGGTAGCCTTTCCCTTCTCCAGATCTTCCCAACCCAGGGATTGAACACAGGTCTCCTGCATTGCAGGTGGATTCTTTATCAGCTGAACCTCAAGGGAAGCCCAATAATACTGGAGTAGGTTGCCGTGTCCTTCTCCAGTACATGAAAATGAAAAGTGAAAGTGAAGTCACTCAGTCATGTCCAACTCTTCACAACCCCATGGATTTTAGCCTACCAGGTTCCTCCATCCATGGGATTTCCCACGCAAGAGTACTGGAGTGGGTCATCATTGCCTTCTCCGTATTGGAAGAACTGATGCTAAAGCTGAAGCTCCAATACTTTGGCCACTTATTGCCAAGAGCCAACTAGTTGGACAAGACCCTGATGCTGGGAAAAGTTAAAGGTAAAAGGAGAAGGGAGTGAAGAGGATGAGATGGTGAGATGGCATCATCAACTCAATGTACATGAATCTGAGCCAACTGCAGGAGATGGTAGAGACAGCAGAGCTTGGCATACTGTAGCCAATGACATCACAAAGAGTTGGACACAACTTAGTGATTGAATGACGACAAATCTCACTATTATCCTCATAGTCTTACTCTTTTAGCAATATTTAATATTTAATATTTAGCCTTGTTAAATATTGTGAAGAGCCTTATCTGTAAGCTGTAAACAACTATTAAATATTTCATACTTTAGGATGTTTTTCCCTGAGGTAACTGCTTTAAGATTATCGTGTTAAAACACCTAGGAACAAACTGAGGTCTATGTGAATAGCATCCATTGTGGTTTTGTAGAATACAACCTATACATACATGCATGGAGTCTTGATCTTAAACAGTAAGTATGACACTGATTCATCTAACCGGAAAGCCAGAGGTAGAGAAAGTTCAAGTTTGGTTTAACTCCAATATTTGTGCCTCCAACTCTTGGTTCTGCCTGTACTATGTCCTTCTTCCCATGAATAGTTTTTAGCTTCAAGCTAGCATCGTGGATCATGGCAAATGCCTATATTTGTTTCAAGATCACAGCTATACACCATGATATCCTGAAAAACTGAAAATACAGGGAACTTTTTAGAGTTCCTGAGCTCATTACTCTTACCAGAATTTACATGTACTTTTAGGCCTGTTTGAGCTAAACTTGGAGTGGGTAGTTAGAAGTTGAAGGTATATTTTGAATGAAAAAGAGATTGCAATAAGAACCAAAATACAATTATTTTAGAGAAAATGCAAATTGATTAAGCAATAAACTGTATGAATTACACCTGGGTACTTAAAAGATGTAAAATACCCATACTGCATATGCTCATAATTTTTGTAATGAGCTTAATAAATTATATCATGACTGTGCCTCCAAGGTTTTTTTCATCAACTATTCTCCTCCCCTTTTTATTCCTGGCTAAATTTAAAAATAACTTGGTTTATGTACTGAATCAAAATTTTGTCCCGATTATTTTCCTTGTATAATCAAATTACAAATGTTTTTGGATAAAGTGTAAAATTAACATTACAACTAATCATATTTGATAGTCATGTAGTATAAACATTTAAAGTTTAACTGNAACTAATCATATTTGATAGTCATGTAATATAAACATTTAAAGTTTAACTGTTTGATTTACTTTTTATTTTATATTTGTTAGCATGAAAAGGCCTTTCATATTTTTAATTAGCTATTTTTTCCTCCATTTTCAAAAAGTAAAATATCAACTTAATAGAGAAAGATACTCATCCATCCAAAAATTTAATGAACTGACCAAGGACACAGAGTGAGACTGACAAAAATTTAGTATCCATACCAACAGTGTTGAAATTGCCCTACCAAATTGAGCATAACATGCTTGATTTGGAATTTGAGGTCATACTGAAGACTGATTGCTCAGCAATAAATCTAACCCACAGGGAAGTAATATTAATAAGTCATCAAGATGGCTAAACATAAAACTGGCCATGCGACTATTAAGGCTGTTTTTTTTTGTTTGTTTGTTTGTCGTGTTTTTAATGTGAAAGTAAAAATCATTATCAAGATATGATGTAATGAATAACAATACATAGACATTTCCCTAATTGATGGTCAAGAGAAGAAAGGCTACATATAATTATTTATGCCAATTTCTCATTTACATCACTTAAGTATAATCTTAATGGTTAAATATGCTAAGATCATTCAGTTAAAAGTGCTTTTCTGAATCTGAAGTATAGTATTGTTTCCAGTACAAAAGGTATTTAAATGTACTGTGCACTAAGCTTGTTAATCCCCATAAAAGTGAATGCATGTTCTAGAAAAAAGTACATCTCTTGGAAAAAAAATTTAGGAAACTTGGATGCTGATTGAGCTGAGAGATTAAAAAATCATTTACTTGGTGTTTTTTCATAATTAACATTGAAAGAAATATAAGTACAAGAAATATCCTTTTCTTGATAATCGTACAAAAATTTATGGAAATTTATTTTTAAAAACTACTATCTTAGAGTCTGAATGAGATATCTTGAAATTACACTTCACTTCTTAGAGGTTATCTCAACTGTCTTGTGAGGAACTGACCTTAACAAGGACATCCAACTGATGATCAAACCCAGCTATATACAGATAGTTCTGTCACTTATGCCAAGTCCAGAATCAGTCTGTCTACTCAAAATAAAAACGGAGCTATCTTTCCCATTTCCTTTTTTGCTGTGCTTCCTGAGTTCAAACAAAACGACAAAAGGATAATGGAACCAGGTAAAAAGAAACTTTTCGCTGGTACACTAAAATAAAATATATGCATGCTGCTGCTGCTGCTGCTAAGTCACTTCAGTCGTGTCCGACTCTGTGCGACTCCATAGACGGCGGCCCTACAGGCTCCCCCGTCCCATCCCTGGGGTTCTCCAGGCAAGAACACTGGAGTGGGTTGCCATTTCCTTCTCCAATGCATGAAAGTGAAAAGTGAAACTGAAGTTGCTCAGTCCTGAAAAAAAAAAGATTAATATCAAGTAGGAGTTGAATATAGGTGTTACTTGAAGACCAACAATCATTTATTGAATATACTAAAGCAAAGAAAAACTCTAGAATGGAATTTTATTATCAAACCAATATTTTTTAAATTGTCTTAAGTGCTTTTATGGTGCTCATATTCAGCTGCTTCTTAGAAGCTGATGTTTTATTTCCAATTATAAAAATCAACCAGGAATATTGAAGAACACATGTAAAAAGATGGTGGATAATATAAACATGCAATTTATAAAATAGGAAATCTAACAAGTTGTACTCAAACTTATTAATAATCACATAAATACAAATTAAAACCACAACGAACTGTCTTTTATATTGACTTGGCCAGAGAAATTAGAAATCTATGCGTGGCCTTGTGCTGGCAATGATGTTGGTATATAGAAATTCTGGCACAGTGCTGAAAGGAGCTTAGACTGACACAGCCATTCTGAAGAGAACTTGGAAATAGTTAATCATTTAAATATACACACAACCTATGGTTAGAGTGAACAAACAATTTGGAGACTGAAAGAGGATGCTATATGTTTTTATTCTGAAACAATAAAGTTAAACCAAGTTCATTCCAAGTAAACAAAAAGTATGTCAACTTACTTATGACCTAGTACATTTGTTCTTAGGTATATATTTCAAAAAGTTTCACTCAAATTATTTGTAGGAATGTGGATTAGCCTAGAGTCTGTCATACAGAGAAGTGAGCCAGAAAGAGAAAAATAAGTATGTAATATTAACACATGTGGAATCTCGAAAAATGGTACATGCATACTAAGTCACTTAAGTTGTATCTGACTCTTTGTGACCCTATGGACTGTAGTCCTGCAAGGCTCCTCTGTTCCTGGGATTTTCCAGGCAACAATACTGGAATGGATTGCCATTTCCTTCTCTAGGGGGATCTTCCTGAACCAGGGATTCGAACCCATGTCTCTCATGTCACTTGCATCAGTAGGCAGATTCTCTACCTGGAACACAGGGAAAGAATAGATCCAGATGTAGACAATGGGCATGCAGACAGAGTAGGGAAGGGAAGTTGGGATGAACACAGAGCCTGGGACTGACAAATGTATAATACCAAGTGTAACATAGATAGCCAACTTGCATATAGCACAGGAAGCTCAGTTTGGTGTTTTCTGGTAACCTACTGCTGCTGCTAAATCCCTTCAGTCCTGTTCGACTCTGTGTGACCCCATAGATGGCTGCCCACCAGGCTCCCAGTCCCTGGGATTCTCCAGGCAAGAACACTAGAGTGGGTTGCCATTTCCTTCTCCAATGCATGAAAGTGAAAAGTGAAAGTGAAGTCACTCAGTTGCATCCGACTCTTAGCGACCCCATGGACTACAGCCTTCCAGGCTCCTCCGTCCATGGGATTTTCCAAGCAAGAGTACTGGAGTGGGGTACCATTGTCTTCTCCATTCTGTAGTAACCTAGATAGATGGGATTGGGGATGGGGGCAAAATTCAAGAGGGAGAGGATATATACATATAGCTGATTCATATTGTTTTATAACAGGAATTAACACAACTTATAAAACGGCTATATCCCTATTTTAAAAAATCTTTAAGTGTAGACATAGTAGAATCACTATGGAAAAGCAATAATTTATATTAATACTCAAATCCTAACTAATATGATAATTGATAATCTTAATTTTTAATAGGGCTTATTTGATTTCATTAGGCTTAATATTTTAATATATTTGTTAGTGATTACTATTTCCTCTTTTGTCATTTTTAGCATTTTTTCTTCGATACCTCAGTCCTTTGTTTTTTACTTGTATGAGTAATTCGTGTTTTCCAATTTATAGAGCTTCTCCTTTTGACTTTTGTTATAATATTGGATCTGTGCTATGAATTCTTCTAAATAAAATTTTCAAATCTTTTCATCAAATTATTTTAAATGTCCCTTGGTAGTTTTATAAGATTGCACTAAACCTAAAAGAAATTTTGAAGATTTATCAGACTTAATTCAGTTTTCCGGAAGTAATAGGACTCTTGTCTTCTGCTATTGTGTTTCTCAGTATTGACTTGTTATTTATTTTGTATGATTACAGTATATGCCTTACTAATCTTAAGTCTTCACGAATGTATGGCTTTGTTAATAATGTTTTTTTTCTA
>SJYQ01104654.1:108374-131424 GCA_006410935.1 Redunca redunca | reverse complement strand
GGGGAGGGAGGGGAAACTCTTACTGGCAAAGACTGATTGCAAGAGGAGAAGGGGGTGACAGAGGATGAGATGGTTGGATTACATCACCAACTCAATGGACATGAGTTTGAGCAAAATCTGGGAGGTAGTAGAGCCTTGCATACTGCAGTCCATGGGGTTGCAAAGAGTCAGATATAACTTAGGACTGAACATTAGGGGAAAAAAAAAAAGAGAGAGAGAGAGAGAGAAAATTCTGGGAATAGAGATTTCTATGCTTAGAGAGGCAAGAACAAAGATCCTGGAAGAGTAACAAACTTAGGGTGGCTAAGAAAAAAAAAAAAAAAGAATACAAGCTTGGTTGGACATTGGATCAATGAGATGAGGAGCACAAGATAATAATATAGAATTTAACAATAATTAACATTTTCAGGACCTTATATCCTTGATATTTACTTTAGAATACTTGAAGTCAAAGAGAAATATGATTTATTTAAAAGAGATTTTTCTGCTGCAACTTATAGAAAATAATTATAGATCAGACACATGGAGATCAGTTAGGAGACTACTGAAGTACATGTAGTGGCTATCCAACATTTACAGTCAACAGATAAATGTAAATTAAAGCCAGAACTAGATAACATGTTAATCAAAATGGTTATAGGTAGACAATACCAAGAGTTAATGACAATGTAGAGGAAAATTTTCACATATTGCTTATTGGAATGTGACATGATATAGCCATTTTGGGAAAAAAAAAAAAAACTTTTTGAGAGTTTCCTTTCTTCATAATCATACACCTATTGCATGAACCAGTAATTCTATTTCCAAGTATATCTCTAAGAGAAATGAGGATGCATATATACACAAAGTCTTAAAGGAATGTCCACAGCAGTTTTACCCAGTGAGAAAAAAAGGAAACGATC
Organism: Redunca redunca; assembly: GCA_006410935.1. Taxonomy (NCBI): domain Eukaryota; kingdom Metazoa; phylum Chordata; class Mammalia; order Artiodactyla; family Bovidae; genus Redunca; species Redunca redunca. The sequence continues at coordinate 130,522 of SJYQ01104654.1, read as the reverse complement.
CAAATTTTCATCAGTAAAATAATTCAAAGTTCAGTTCAGTTTAGTTGCTTAGTCATGTCCAAGTCTTTGAGACCCCATGGACTGCAGCATGCCAAGCCTCCCTGTCCATCACCAATTCCCAGAGCTTACTCAAACTCATGTCCATTGAGTTGGTGATGCCATCCAACCATCTCATCCTCTGTCATCCCCTTCTCCTCTTGCCTTCAATCTTTCCCAGTATCAGGGTCTCTTCCAATAAGTCAGTGCTGCACATCATGTGGCCAAAGTATTGAAGTTTCTGCTTCAACATCAGTCCTTCCAATGAATATTCAGAGCTGGTTTCCTTTAGGATGGACTGACTGGATCTCCTTGAGAGTCCAAGGGACTCTCAAGAGTCTTTTCCAACACCACAGCTCAAAAGCATCAATTATTCCATGCTCAGCTTTCTTCCAGCTCTCACATCCATACATACTACTGGAAAATCCATAGCCTTGACTAGATGGACATTTGTTGGCAAAGTAATGTCTCTTCTTTTTAATATGCAGTCTAGGTTGGTCATACCCTTTCTTCCAAAGAGGAAGCATCTTTTAATTTCATGGCTGCAGTGACCATCTGCAGTGATTTTGGAGCCCAAAAAAGTACAGTCTGACACTGTTTCTACTGTTTCCCCATCTATTTCTTATGAAGTGATGGGACCAGATGCAATGATCTCAGTCTTCTGAAGGTTGAGCTTTAAGCCAACTTTTTCACTCTCCTCTTTCACTTTCATCAAGAGGCTTTTTAGTTCCTCTTCACTTTCTGCCATAAGGGTGGTGTCATCTGCATATCTGAGGTTATTGATATTTCTCCCGGCAATCTTGATTCCAGCTTGTGGTTCATCCAGCCCAGCATTTCTCATGATGTACTCTGCATATAAGTTAAATAAGTAGGGTGACAATATACAGCCTTGACATACTCCTTTTTCTATTTGGAACCAATCTGTGGTTCCATGTCCAGTTCTAACTGTTGCTTCCTGACCTGAATACAGATTTCCCAAGGTAGTCTGGTGTTCCCATCTCTTGAAGAATTTTCCAGTTTGTGGTGATCCATACAAAGGCTTTGGCATAGTCAACAAAGCCAAAATGGATGTTTTTCTGGAACTCTTGCTTTTTTGGTGATCCAACGTAGGTTGGCAATTTGATCTCTGGCTCCTCTGCCTTTTCTAAAACTAGCTTAAACATCTGGAATTTCATGGTTCACATATTGTTGAAAACTGGCTTGGAGAATTTAGAGCATTACTTTACTATCTTGAGAGATGAGTGCAATTCTGTGGTAGTATGAGCATTCTTTGGCATTGCCTTTCTTTGGGATTGGAATGAAAATTGACAGTTTTCAGTCCTACGGCCACTGCCAGGGTCCAGCCCTGGTGGATCCAGGGTGATTCGAAGGTGGGGATGGAGTTGGCGTCCTTGGAAAAATACATATTTAATTACAGATATATAGAGAGATTAGAAACGGATAGTTTAGTAGGAAAATTAGTGGAAAAAAAGAGACTGAATAACTTGGTTTACATGGAATAGCATCCATGCTCCAGATGGGAATTCAGCCAGAAAAACGGGGAGCAAGAAAGAAACGACATGGGGGAATCAGTCTTTCTGGAAACTGATCCGATTTCTTTATTTTGGGGTTTGCTTATATATCTTTTGATACACATAGGGATGAATACAGAGTCACGCGGGGGTCAGCAGTCCTGACCTTTTTCAAAATCAGGTGCTTCACATAAAAAGGTCTTAGGGATTTTACATCATCTTCTGGCCATGAGACCTGCTGACATTTTATGATCTTTTCTTTCTGATAACCAAAAAAACATTTCTTCCAAGGGTGTTTCTTCTTAAACCAGGCACCACCCTCCAAATAAAGTTACATTCCTATAGGGTGAGGGTGTAGCGAGTTACAATCAAGAAAGGAGTTTATTTAACCCAAGGTTAACATGATTAATCTTAAAGGTTAATACTTTTTTCTCCTATATGCTTAAAGGTTAATACTTATTTCTTCTATATGCTAGTTATATTAATTATAAGGGCAGGGAACATGGAGATTTAGCAGCAAACATCAACCCAACAAATGAAAATCCCTTCACCAATGTTCCCCTTAAGATCTATTTAGTCTTAAGATAGTGGTAAAGTTACATTTTTACATAGCAAGGACACAGTGATTCATAACAAAGTACAGTGATCTATTACAAAAGAGAAAATTCATTAACTCAAAAAGTCTAGTATTGCTAACCTTAAAACTACTATATTGCATTTTCTATATTCCAAATACATTGATCAATATATTCCTAGGTGCCTAAGGATATAGAGGCCTGGTGGCAATCATTGACTCAACAATGAGAAAAGCCCTATGCTAATTAAGACTTTAAAAATACTCCAAAACTCTCTGTGCTGTTTATGGTTGAGAGGTAGTAAACAATCATGTGAGGAGTGGCAGGAGTATGGATAATCCTGTCACACAAGCTAGTCTGTCAGCAGAGAGGTTTGACCTGACACACCCTTGTCACACCCTAGGGCAGGGAATTAGCAGCAATTATTGGCACAAGAAATGAAAAACCCTTCACCAATATAATTCCTAACCAACCCACTATACTAATAATTTCCAACTCCCCAAGAGAATTTGCCTTTAGTAAATCTAAAACATCTCGTGCCTCTCAGGTTGGGAGGCTGTAAACAATCACATGCGGACGACCCTATACAGGTGGGCTAGATAACCTTCAGAGGAAACTGTAAGCTGAAACACTCTTGTCACGCCCAGGAATTTTTATTGCCTTGGAGCTGCACGTTAACTCCTTCTCCGAGAGAAATGGTTATGGGGGAGAGCCAGAGAGCCCCTCGTAAAGTTAGAGGTGTAGGTGAGAGCATAAAACAGACTCTGGTTTTGGGGTAGATGCTCGGGAACAGGGGGTTTCCTGAGGCTTGATCATGCCTTTGCATATGCCAAGCCTCCTTCCTCATGACCTTTGCCATGGGTGGAGTTCCTCACGCTGGCCCCCCGCAGGCCACTGTTGCCTTTTCCAAATTTGCTGGCATATTAAGTGAAGAACTTTCATAGCATCATCTTTTAGGATTTGAAATAGCTCAACTGGAATTCCATCACCTCCACTAACTTTGTTCATAGTGATGCTTCCTAAGACCCACCTGATTTCACATTCCAGGATGTCTGACTCTAGGTGAGTGATCACACCATTGTGATTATCTTGTTCCTGAAAATCTTTTTTGTATAGTTCTTCTGTGTATTCTTGCTACCTTTTCTTAATATCTTCTGCTTCTGTTAGGTCCATACCATTTCCATACCATTGCATTCAAAAAGCATGCTGTATTAATATAACTGAATTCTATTTAACAAATTTAGCAATAACAAAGTAAGAAATACTGCTATACACACAAAAAAATATTGTCAAAAACATTGAGTGAAAGGAGTCAGATATAAAAGGGTACACACTATATGACTGGATTTATATGAATTTCAAGAACAGACAAAACTAATATATGGTATTTGAACTCAGAACAGTAGTATATATTTGGTAAAAAGTTGAGGGTAGGGTAGACCGGCTGATGAGTTATGTGAAGGAATTTTCCATGTAATATAAATGTTCTATATCTTAATTTTAGTGATAATATCATGAGACAAACCTCAATGAACTCTTCACATTATATCTGAGCATTTTAAATTCTAACAATGAATTTTGTGGTAGCCTCAATACAAAGTTTGTTAACACTGAAAGAAAATGTTTCCCTTGCTCTGTCCTCAGTTTTGAGGATGACTGAGTTGTCTAGGGCTCCGGTATGTGATTTGGTGAAACATTTTTGTCCTCTCCTTGGATGTACATAAGAACAGAACAGACTTTGTTCACAGAATCACAGCAGAAACCACCTAATGGATCTTGAAATATTCCTGTCAAATGATGAAAAGGATTGTGCATGCATGATCTGTGAAATACAGCAATGTTTTGTATCATAATTTATGGCAGTTCTACATAAAACTCTAAAATCTTAGGACTTTGTACAACATTAAGCCCCACAATACCTGCCATCTAGTTCAATAGAGACAATTATTTTTTATTATAATTCATTTTCCACTGCTATCATATAACTCTTTTATCAACCACACATGATTTATCTGTTTCTTGATTCAAATCATTATGGTATACCTGGTCCAGGTGACACAATATAGATTTCAGAATGGAAATGTATCACTCTCTGTGAAGCACATATAAAAGAACAGAAGAAAAATAAAATGATTCTGGAAAAAAGAAGTGTAAAGGGAAAGTAATGCATTTAATTTTTTTCTAATTTTATGTGTTAATCAGGAGGAAAGTTAAATATTTGAAACATTGTCATTTTTTTCTTGGAGTTTTGTGGTGAAGACTGGAAAACCTGCTAGACAAATTCTAAAAGAGCTTTAACACTGGAAAACTGTTATTTTACATTACTGCATCTATCTTCAAAACCATGGTGGAAAAACAAAAATGGCCTTGCCATACATTTGAGAACCTCTCTCCTCATGTGCCCACATAGGCACTGTATGGGTGACAGTGAACATGTTCTATAAACATGTCAGTGATTAAAGGAGTTTAAGAAGAGAGAATATCTATCCTGCCTCCACCCTGGTAGACACATTGTGGTAGAAAATCAGGACCAGAAGCAGGAGCTAGTTTCTAAAAGTAGCATCTTTTAGGAGTTTAGGGTGAGAGATAATGGAACAATGAGATCAGACCACATATAAGAATATAACTTTGACCAAAATCTTGTAGTCACCATTCTGGGAATCCAAACTATAGCCTCTTCAGTAATTGGCCTAAACTAGTCAGTACTTAGGTAATGACTGCCAGCTTCCTAAATTTCTATCCCCTATCCTTGTTTCCAACTCAAGATCTACCAGAGGAATCCATATACACTGCCTAAACCCATTGTATAGGATGCTGAATTTCTAGTTAGCCCACCTCCAGGTTATCCATGCCAATATCCTATAATTAAGACATGGTTGAAGAGTTTCTTTTCGTCCCCCATTGTAAAGCTTTCCTATTCTCTTGCCTGCCTTTGAGTCTTTGCCAAATGCAAGTGATGATGGCTCATTTTCTTGCTATAACAAGCTCTGAGTAAATAGCTTATGCTTGTTCTCATTTAGGTGGTCTTTGCTTCCTTCAAGGAACAATATATAGTCATAGTTGTCCCCTTGCCTTCCTTTCTCCTTTATTTGAAGGAGCAAGTAGGAACTGGTAGCTCAGTGTAGATTATTAAAGGGCTCAATGAAGATAGTGAGATATTTAGGAGGAGATTTAGGAAAGTGCAACAGTCAAAAGAGTAGAGATTTCTAAAAAGAAAAGGGAGACTAATAATACTAATTCCCACCAAAAAGTTAAGTAAACTGAAAGATGAGAAAGCCTATTTGATTTTGCATTTCATAAGCCATTGTTGAACATGAAAGAGCAATTTCAAGTGCAGTGGAAGAGAGGGAAAGCAGAATAAAAGCTAAGTGTAATGTCATGGAGGTGTGGAGGCATCAATAGTAGAAATGCTTACAGAACAACAATTAAGACAGAGACCTTAGAACGTCATTTAGGATGGTGTAGCTGAAAGACTTAGATACTGTTACTATGGAGATGAGATATGAAAATAACGGAATGGAGAGGAGTTGGAGGGAGAAAGAAAAGACAGGATTAGAGAAACAAGAAATATGAAAATACTGCCAGAACTTAAATTTAGAGAATATTTACTGCTAGAAGGAATAATAGAAGAACATAAACCAACCAAGGGAAAAGAAAAATAGATGTTTGCATCAACAAAGGACCAAAGGAGGGATGCTAATCCTATTATGTAATTTAGCAGATGACCTAACAGAAACACAGCATTTATAAATGAAACAGACAAGGATGTTGGAGGATGCCCAGGATAAAAGGGGTCACAGAATCCTGAGAAATGGTATATTTTTTCAGCATTACCTACTACCAGCCTAAGCCCTAAATTGTTATGACAGTTTCACAACTATTTTAGGCAAAACTAGCTCCTGTTGAACTGATTAATCACTTTTTGAAATGAGTTCAAGTGTACTTAAGGAAGTAAGAAATGTCTTAAAAGATTAGACTTTGAAGTTAGACTAGGCTCCCATATTCAATTCCTTACTCTGCCATTTTCTGTCAGTGTAATTTTAGACAATTATTTAACAACTCTAAATCTTAATTTTTTTTTTAAAATCTGGGAAATCAAACAGCTATTCTATCTCATAAGGATAAAAAGTCAGTGGAGTAAAGTTTTAGTATCTCATCTGGCTCAGAGCTAATGATAAAAATGAAATGTTTTTATATTTGGATAAAATATAGTAGTACTGTTTCTTTGATTAAGTTTGTTGTTGTTGCTTAGTCGCTAAGTCATGTCTGACTCTTTGTGACCCTATGGACTGTAGCCTGCCAGCCTCCTCTGTCCATGGGATTTTCCAGGCAAGAATACTGGAGTGGCTTGCAATTTCCTTCTCTAGGGAGTCTTCCCAACCCAGGGATTGAACCCAAATCTCTTGTGTCTTCTGCATTGGCACATGGATTCTTTACTACTGAGCCACCTGGAAAGCCCTTGATTATGTTTAGCAGCTTTAATATGACACACATAGAAACACAAACATACGTACATACATACATACACCTGTACATGCATATATGTTAGTCATTCAGTCATGTCCAACTCTTTGTGACCCATGTACTGTAGCCCATCAGGCTCCTCTGTCCATGGAATTCTCCAGGGTAGAACACTACAGTGGGTAGCCATTCCCTTCTCCAGCTGATCTTCCCAACCCAGGGATCAAACCCAGGTCTCCTGCATTGCAGGTGGATTTTCTTACCATCTGAGCCACCAAGGAATCACCACATGAATACATATACACATAAGAGAGGCAGGACAGGAATTATTATCACTGTTTTACATAACAGGATGTTGAAGCTAAGGAGGGGATGCTAAGAGGATGCTAAGCAATTTGTCCAGGGTCTAATATTGAATAATACAAGCAGAAATCAAATCCAAGATTTCTGATGTTCTGAGGTCTTAGAAACCTTAGATTCATGGGTAGGCATATGAGGTTGCATTCCTCCAAGAAATGTGTGCATTCTTTCAATGGGTCTAGAAAATCTTCGTTAAGTTTTAAAGAGAGAGCCAGAGTGAGTGCCAAGAAACTCTGGTTAGGAGTAGTCACACCTTAGTCCAATCATATACATATTTCTGTATGTTACAGTTCAGAAGAATCTCTTATTTTGCAGAAGATGAAAAATATCTTTCCCAGTTTGCAATAGGAGAGTTCCTAATGCCAAGTCATCTAACTAGTAATCTTATCACTATACAATCTCTATAGTATTTGTTAAATATAATGCAGAAAATAGGTCCTGCTGAAATAACTTGCCAAGAAAATAACTGCCAAGACGTTGAGAAATTGAGTCTAATGGAAAAATGTTACTTGTGTTTACAATTTCACATATTTATTCCTGTATATGTTTGCCATCTTTTAAAGGAGGTTCTTGTGCATTTATGACTGTTATATATGGTATACTTATTCCTAATCTATAAACATTCTGCNCAGGAAGGTATATGGGAATGCACTCATCATAATTATGAAATATGGACTTCAATTTTCTGCCCCTGAGGGCTGCAATAAAATACTTTCCAAAAATATGAAAATAATGGGAAAGGAAATTTCTCCTCTAATGCTGTATCATAGTGGAATATAGGAAAGATATGCAAGGTTACTAAAAGGAATACACTCTAGGTAAGTAGAAATTAGGGATTAGCATATTTAAAGAAAGAATATGTCATCACCAAACTAGTTGCTTATTCAGAAAACAAAAAGAAAATTCATAGAGGTAAACTTGAGCTGAATCCAACCAGGCATTATTTAGAAGAAAGAAATATCTCTAAGTCAAAGAACTTAGCTTGCATTGTACCCAGAAAAGTATACACCTTGTTATCTTAGCCAGAGACAGTTAAATATCTAAATTATATAACTAACAACTGAGGTTCTAAATCCAAGTTGAAAAGCCACCTTTTGCTGTTTAATTTTCTTGTTGAATGCTTATAGGAGTCTTGCCTGGCAGTGTCCTATTTGGTAGTCATTAGCTATATGTTGCTAATGACCACATGAAATGTGGCTGATCCAAGTTGTGATGTGCAGTAAATGTGAAATACACTTTGAATTTCAAAGACATAGTACAAATGATACATAAATATCTTAGTATGTTTTTGTTGATTGCATGTTAAAATTATATTTTATATATATTGTGTGAAATAAATTATAGTACTAAAATTTGTTTCACCTGTTTCTTCTTATTTTTCTAACTTGGCCTCCAGAAACATCTAAATTACATATGGGACTCCCACTTGTGGATTGCATTATATTTATATTGGACATCACTGGTCCATACCAACAGAGAACAATAATAGCTATTTCCTACTCTGTCTATATTTTATGTTGTATGCTTGTTAAGAAGCATTCTTATTATAGATAATTTCATGAATAGATCTGGCTATCAGGCAAGAGGAACTGGTTATATGGATTTTAGATGTTTGGTTCCTTTACAATCTACACTTATTAAATATTTGAAAGGGAACATTTGATTTTGAACATCAGTTTCATAAACTTTTTTGGCCTGAATCTGCCAATAAGAGAAGCATCTACTCTTGGTATGCTAAGGAATCATATCTGAGTTTATACTACTAAGGGTCAAATCTTAAACTATGATACACTGACTATAACTATGCCATAAGGTCAGCCTTTTAGAAGACAGCCAGCTGCCCAGTGTTGCCCAGTCAGAAATCACATCTTCTGTTTCATATGTGTTTATGAGTGTATCCTATTGTTACACTTTGTTATAATTTTCTAAAATTATATAGTTTATTCTATAACTAACTTCATACTTAGTATTTTTAATAAAACTTGTGCATAAATATAGGGCTTCCCTGGTGGCTCAGCTGGTAAAGAATCTGGCTGCAATACAGGAAGCAATGCATAAATATAGTTCGAGTCTTTTTTTTTTTCTTTATCCCACGTACATTTGCTGCTGCCAAAAGATCAGCTCTTCCTTTTAATCTTTTAACTGATTATGGTTTATTTGCCTGTCTCTCTAAATAACATGCCTATACTGCTACTTCTTTACTTTTCAGTTTTAGTCAATATCTATGAAACTTGAGATTTTGCTTTCTTTTGTGAATTTTATCCCTCTACACATACACAGAAATAGGCTCACTCACCATGCGACTTTGTTTCCCATTCTGCCATCTTCCAAATGGTTATAGTTTTGATGAGATTATAATTCACAACAAAGTGGAAGCTAATGCATGTGTTTAACTCACCATCTCTAAGGGTTATTTGAGTGAGATCTTTACACTTGAAGAAAAAAAAAATCAGAGTGTGAACTTAGGGGCATTAGTGCTAAGTGAGAAATCAGGATTAATAGTCCACTGAGTAAGAGGCATCAATTAAAAAGAATTGCATAAGTTATATCACCCTCATATTGCTTTTTCTCACCTATTTACTATTCACTTATGACTTTGCTAAAAAGACTCAAAGTTGGAATTTTCTGCCAAAATTTTAGAAGGTGAACCTATCAATGGAAGCTTCATGGAGGAGGTAGAGTTTGAAGGTAGTCATACCTTTCACTGAACACAGGCCAGTGAAGTGAGATGTACAGGAAGGCAGCTCTTTAGATATCAAGATCAGCAACTCTGATGATAAACTGGATGAGATGTAACAGCCAGCTGGCCCTTCCCCATATATTTTCAAAGAGAGCAAGGGCTTAGACAAGTGAAGAGTAGAGGGAATTATGGGCAATGCATACAAGTGGCAAGGCACAGAACATGTTCTGTAGGGGAGTGAAGAAAGATAAAGATGTAGAAATAAAATCAAACAAGCAAAGGTGAAGAAAAGGTCTGACAGAATATCAAATTCAAATTCTTGTCCAATGTAGGGGTCCTTCATTCTCCTCTATAGCTTTAATATTCAGAAAGATGGGTCATTCTGATTTTTCTAAAGGCTTCCATGGGCAGAAAAATACTCTAGCAGGAACTGTGTTTTGTTTTTGTTTTTTAAAGTAGAGTTTGTCTTTCTCATATTAAATTATTGAGGGCAAGTTAACAGGTATTAACACAAAATCAATACATATATAATATATAAGGAGATACACAGGAAACTGAATGTCACTTATCCTTAGTACATTGAAGTCCAGCACACATGAAGCTCAATTAAAAGACTATAGTTTGAGAAAACTAGGGACATTTTACTAGTGAATACATAATTGATAAGCATTTAATTCTGACCAGATACTGATAACTTGTGTTTTTAAAATTATTAAGATTATTCTTGGTTTCTCTGTGGGCCCATGACAATACAGATAGCACTCTTTAAGCATTTATTAATTGCTTAGGATTTTTATTTAAAGAAAAGAATAAAAGGAAAGAAGGAAAAAAAAGAAATATTGAAGAGACCTGGATGATCATATTATCAACCAACTGAATCTATGGCTCAAATGAGGAATGCATGCACAGTGTAATAAAACAATCTGGCCTGATTCCCAACCAATGATATCTTTGTCAGGGTCTACTTTTTATCACAGAGCCTTAAGAAAATGAGAAATTGTTTTTCTTTACAAAGAAATTGAAGATGATGATAACAGATAATCTTCTAGCCCTCACTGTATTCCATATATTCTTGCAGTTGAATGTGGAGTACATCATGAGAAACTCTGGGCTAGATGAAGCACAAGCTGAAATCAACATTGCCGGGAGAAATATCAGTAACCTCAGATATGCAGATGACACCACCCTTATGCAAAAAAGCGAAGAAGAACTAAAGATCCTCTTGATGAAATGAAAGAGGGAAGTGAACAAGTTGGCTTAAAACTCAACATTCGGTAAACTAAGATCATGGCATCTGGTCCCATCACTTCATGGCGAAGAGATGGGGAAACAGTGGAAACAGTGACACACTTTATTTTGGGGGCTCCAAAATCACTGCCGATAGCGACTGTAGCCATGAAATTAAGACACTTACTCCTTGGAAGAAAAGTTATGACTAACCTAGACAACATATTAAACAGCAGAGACATTACTATGGTAACAAAGGTCGGTCTAGTCAAAGCTATGGTTTTACTAGTAGTCATGTATGGATGTGAGAGTTGGACTATAAAGAAAGCTTAGTGCTGAAGAATTGATGCTTTTGAACTGTGGTGTTGGAGAAGACTCTTGAGAGTTCCTTGGACTTCAAGGAGATCCAACCAGTCCATCCTAAAGGAAATCAGTCCTGAATGTTCATTGGAAGGACTGATGCTGAAGCTGAAACTCCAATACTTTGGCCACCTGATGTGAAGAACTGACTCATTTGAAAGACCCTGATGCTGGGAAATATTGAAGGCAGAAGGAGAAGAGGATGACAGAGGATGAGATGGCTTGATGGCATCACAGACTCAATGGACATGAAGTGAAGTGAAGTTGTTCAGTCGTGTCCGACTCTTTGTGACCCCATGGACTGTAGCCTACCAGGCTCCTCAGTCCATGGGATTTTCCAGGCAAGAGTCCTGGAGTGGGTTGCCATTTCCTTCTCCAGGAGATCTTTCCGACCCAGGGATCGAACCCAGGTTTTCTGCATTGTAGGCAGACACTTTACCATCTGAGCTACGACTTTGAATAAACTCTGGGAGTTGGCAATAAACAGGGAGGCCTGGCGTGCTGCAGTTCGTGGGGTCGCAAAGAGCTGGACATGACTGAATGCCTGAACTGAACTGAACTGAACTGATACATAGCTCATGTTATATGGAAGACTTACAGAGAAATCTATCCTGTGCAAGTCTTTTTTTTTTTTTTAAGAACAGTAACAATTTTCAATACAGTCATTTAGTTTTATAGTTGCTGGTATAATATTTGCTATGAATTGGAAATTTGCCAAATGCAGACTGTGTTCTTTGAGGGTGTATTGAGGGGAGACTTGGGGATTCTTGACATGGGCATTCATCTGGAACACTTTGGAGGAAATCTTTGACAACTTTAGCTTTGACAACTAAAATGAAGTACATTGTGTTGATAGGCAATTGTTGGATTCCATAAGCAAGTGGTCTATTTTATAGAGCAGTCATCTTTAAAGTTTGTCTTTTTTGTTGGTTCCATGGGGTTGTTTGGATAAACTACTAATAGGTGAATATTTGTCACTGTGATTTTGTTTTGTTTCTTTTCCCCTTGCTTTAAGCTCAAATTCATTAAATTAATAGTACAGAAGGAAGTCAGGATGGACTAGCTGGTTGATAAAAATCAAAGAAATGTCATTGGCCAAATAAACATTTTCAGGGATGCATGCTTGAGTATAGTCATGGAGAGAAGGCATACTACAAAGAGCAAATAGCTCTTCTCTTAACTTCTTTCTAGGGGCAGAACTGAGCATGTGTTCTTGGATGAAAATAGCATTCTCATACTCTAATTATTTAGGAATGATAGCTTGATGCACAGTTCCAAAACCAGCAAAGTTATGAAATAAGATGAATGGAAAACTGATTATTTATAATTATTGAAGCAATCCTCTTGTTCCCCAAGTCAGTAAGTGAATAGTTTTCCAAATTCAATGTTTCTTTCTCAGTCTGCTTTCTCCTGCACATCTCTATGGGTCTTAGGATGTTTCTCCTCCTTCTAATTCATGGAACATATATGTTTGCCATACTTCATTCTACTTGTTCTCTTCTAGAATTATGGGTAGCTTATTCCATGATTCTTTCTAGTTCTAGTTACACTGAAAAATGCTTAAATCGTATAAAATTATAAGAATCTGTTTTGTTACAGGCAAACTGCCTTTGAGAGGCAGTTCTCTGAAATATACTTAGCTACTTTAAATATACATATCTATGTGTATGTGGCACAGATAAAATATAGATAGATAGTGTATTTATATAGTGTTGTTGTCCAGTTGCTAAATCATGTCTGATTCTTTGAGACCTCATGGACTGCACCATGTCAACTTCCCTGTCCTTCACTATCTCCCAGAGTTTGCTCAAATTCATATCCATTGAGTCAATGATGCCATCCACCCATCTCATCCTTTATCACACCCTCTTTCTCCTGCCCTCAATGTTTCACAGCATCATTGTCTTTTCCAGTGAGTCAGTTCTTCCCATCAGGTGACCAAAATATTGGAGCTTCAGCGTCAGCATCAGTCCTTCCAATGAAAACTCAGGGCTGATTTTCTTTAGGGTTTGATCTTCTTGCTGTCCAAGAGAATCTCAAGAGTCTTCTCTAGCACCACAGTTCAAAAGCATCAATTCTTTGTCACTTAGCTTTCTTTATGGTCCAATTCTCACATCCATACATGACTATTGGAAAAAAATAGCTTTGATATACAGACCTTTGTCACAAAGTGATGTTTCTCCTTTTTAAAATGCTGTCTAGGTTTGTTTTAGCTTTCCTTCCAAGGAGCAAGCGATTTTTTAAATTTCATGGCTGCAGTCACCATCTGCAGTGATTTTAGAGCCCAAGAAAATAAAGTCTGTCACTCTTTCCATTTTTTTCCCCATCTATTTGCCATGAAGTAATGGGACCAGATGCCATGATCTTAGTTTTTTGAATGTTCAGTTTTAAGCCAGCTTTTTCACTCTCCTCTTTCACTTTCATCAAGACTCTTTAGTTCCTCTTCACTTCCTGCCATAAGGGAGGTGTCACCCACATATCTGAGGTTATTGATATTTCTCCTGGCAATCTTGATTCCAGCTTGTGCTTCATCCAGCCTGGCATTTCACATGATGTACTCTGCATATAAGTTAAGTAAGCAGGGTGACAATATGTTGCCTTGCCATACTACTTTCTCGATTTCGAACCAGTCTGTTGCACCATGTCCAGTTTAATTGTTGCTTCTTCAGCTGCATTCAGGTTTCTCAGGAGACAAATATGGTGTTCTGGTATCCCCATCTCTTTAAGGATTTTACACAGTTTGTTGTATATACATAAATATGTACATAATATTAAAAATACATGCATATTTTAAAATATAAACTACTGTATAAAATATGTAACACATACATTGTAGATATATATGCAAAATTTCATATATACATACGTGTGTGTGTGTGTGTGTGTGCATATGTGTGTGTGTATACCCCAAATAAAATTATATTTTGGCTTCTTTCTGAATACAGATACAAACTTGACTTGAACCCATAGTGCACTTAATCATCCTCTCCAGTCCACCCTTTCTCTCTCTTTTTGTTTTTTTATTTTTAAAAAATTTATTGGCATATAGTTGATTTACAATGTTGTGTTAATTTCCACCCTTTCTCTTAACTGGACATCGTTTAAAAATGGGTGGAATTGGTGAACCAGCTTGTTTCTTGAGAACTGCGCCAAGTTTAAGTTTTCTACTATATTACTGAGCTAAGGAATATACTTTCTGAATTCAGTGAGTAAAACCTATACACCCCATTTAAATATTTCCACCATAGCTCCCCACTTCAAAAGGAATTACTATAACTATATTCACTGAAATTAGTTCAGATTTTCTTCCTGAGTTATATGTATTCCTTGACAGAACAACAATGACATTTTACGATCTGTAACAACAGAATGCTGTGGCTATTATTTGGAACCAGATGTTAAAGACCTCTCTGGATGTTTTAACTACAATGAATAAGTCTAACATCAAAGTACCCCCTGAAGAAACACAGTGTGAGACTGAGGAGAATTGTCTTTTCCTACCAAGCTTTACTTGCTAAAATGAAATCTGTACTAGAAGATTTTCACATAATTCTCACGTAATCCCATTCTTGATTTTTTGTTTCAGCTGCAGGTTTTCTTNCAAGCTTTACTTGCTAAAATGAAATCTGTACTAGAAGATTTTCACATAATTCTCACGTAATCCCATTCTTGATCTTTTGTTTCAGCTGCAGGTTTTCTTTAACTTTTCCATCACAATGTCCCCATAAGCACAGGGGATTGAATGTGTGCCTTCGGGCATGCAAAGGCAGAGCCTGAAGCAGCTCAACAAAAATAACTGTCTTCCAAGTCACACATTCTCACATTTTTGTCTCAAACCTTCTTGTGAAATTGGCATTCTATTCTATACTATAAAGTATCTCTTTTCTGAAAATAAATAGGAAGCTTTAAATTATTCAGTATTGAGTGAAAATGGATTATATGGACAAATTTATTGTATTTATGATCGTAAATTATCATATGCATTCAGACGTATGAATACACAACTGGGAACACAGCTTGAGTCCNATGACCCTAATCCTAACCCTTAAAGCAAGGGCTGGCATATGGTTTTAAATTATATATATATATATATATATATATATATATATATGCAAGGAGATCCAAGCAGTCCATTCTGAAGGAGATCAGCCCTGGGATTTCTTTGGAAGGAATGATGCTAAAGCTGAAACTCCAGTACTTTCGCCACCTCATATATAGATATATAGATAGATATATAGATATATAGATATACCCATGCAAACCAAACTCCTAGCATCTTACAGAACATTAAATTCACCCTGTGTGTATTAGTTGCTTCAATCATGTCTCCCTCTTTACAAACCCATGGACTGTAGCCAGCCAGGTTCCTCTGTCCATGGAATTCTCCAGGCAAGGATACTGGAATGGGTTGTTGTTGTTCAGTCAGTCATATCAAATTCTCTGTGACTCCATGGACTGTAGCATACAAGGTGTTGCTGTCCTTCACTTAAAAGCAGAGACATTACTTTGCCAACAAAAGTCCATCTAGTCAAGGCTATGGTTTTTCCAGTGGTCATGTATGGATGTGAGAGTAGGACAATAAAGAAAGCTGAGCACAGAAGAATTGATGTTTTTGAACTGTGTTGTTGGAGAAGACCCTTGAGAGTCCCTTGGACTGCAAGGAGGCCCAACCAGTCCATCCTAAAGGAGATCAGTTGTGGGTGTTCATTGGAAGGACTAATGTTGAAGCTGAAACTCCAGTACTTTGGCCAACTGATGTGAAGGGCTGCCTCATTTGAAAAGACCCTAGTGTTGGGAAAGATTGAGGGCAGGAGGAGACGGGGATGACAGAGGATGAGATGGTTGGATGGCATCACCAACTCAATGGACATGGGCTTGGGTGGACTCCAGGAATTGGTGATGGACAGGGAGGCCTGGCGTGCTGCGATTCATGGGGTCACAAAGAGTTGGATATGACTGAGCAGCTGAACTGAACTGAACTAACTCCTGGAGTTTGCTCAAACTTGTGTCCATTGAGTCACTGATGCCATCCAACCATCTTGTCTTCTGTCATTACCTTCTTCAGAGCCTTCACTCTTTCCAGCATTAGGGTCTTTTCCAGTGAGTTGACTTTTCACAACAGGTGGCTAAAGTACTGGAACTTTAGCTTCAGCATTAGTTCTTCCAGTGAACATTCAGGGTTGACTTCCTTTAGAATTGACTAGTTTGATCTCCTTGCAGTCTCTCAAGAGTCTTTTCCAACACCACAGTTCAAAAGAATCAATTCTTCAGCACTCAGCTTTCTTTACATTCCAGCTCTACCATCCATACATGACTACTGGAAAAACCTATCTTTGACTATACAGACCTTTGTTGGCAAAGTACTATCTCTGCTTTTTAATATGCTGTTTAGGTTTATCGTATCTCTTCTTCCAAGGAACAAGTGTCTTTTAATTTCATGGCTGCAGTCACCATCTGCAGTGATTTCGGAGCCCAAGGAAATAAAGTCTGTCACTGTTTCCACATCTATTTGCCATGAAGTGAAGGGACCAGATGCCATGATCTTAGTTTTTGAATGTTGAATTTGAAGCCAGCTTTTCACTCTCTCACCTTCATCAAGAGGCTCTTAAGTTCCTCTTTGTTTTCCGTCATAAGGGTGGCATCATCTGCATATCTGAGGTTATTGATATTTCTCCTGGCAATCTTGATTCCAGCTTGTGCTTCATACAGCCCAGCAATTCACATGATGTACTCTGCATAGAAGTTAAATAAGCAGGGTGACAACAATTTGGAACCAGTCTGTTTTTTCATATTGGCTTCTAACGGTTGCTTCTTGATCTGCGCACAGGTTTCTCAAGAAACCATAAGGCGGTCTGGTATTCTCGTCTCTTTAAGAATTTTTCACAGTTTGTTATGACCCACACAGTCAAAGGCCTTAGCATAGACAATGAAGCAGAATTAATTTTTTTTTCCTGGAATTCTATTGCTTTTTCTATGATCCACCAGATGTTGGCAATTTAATCTCTGCCTTTTCCAAATCCAACTGGTACTTCTGGAAATACTTGATTCACATACTGTTGAAGCCTATCTGGGAGGATTTTGAGCATGAACATCTTTCAATTTCACTTTTCACTTTAAACATTTTTTGCCATTACCCTTCTTTGGGACTGGAATGAAAACTGACCTTTTCCAGTCCTTCAATGGTAATTCATTCCTTTCTCCAGGGGATTTTCCAAAGCAGGAATTGAACCCGGGTTTCCTGCATTGTAGGCAGATTTTTTACTCCCTAAGCCACCAGGGAAGCTTAAATTCACTCTAATGTTTCCTTATTCTCCTTTCCAGTCAATCCCAAATTCAGTATCCCCTGAAACAACCACTGTTCTTATTTTGTCAGTCATTATTTTGCCATTATAGATTTCCATTATCAATCAGTTCAGTTCAGTTCAGTCGCTCAGCCATGTCTAACTCTATGAGACCCCATGGACTGCAGCATGCCAGGCCTCCCTGTCCATCACCAATGCCCAGAGTTTACTCAAAATTATGTCCATTGAGTTGGTGATGCCATCCAACCATTTCATCCTCTTGTCATCCCCTTCTCCTCTTGCTTTCCATCTTTCCCTTTTCAAATGAGTCGTTTCTTCTCATCAGGTGGCCAAAGTTTCGGAGTTTCAGCTTCAACATCAGTCCTTCCAATGAATATTCAGGACTGATTGCCCTTATGATGGACTGGTTGGATTCCTTGCACTCCAAGGGACTCTCAAGAGTCTTCTCCAACACCACAGTTAAGAAGCATCAATTATTTGGCTCTCAGCTTTCTTCACAGCCCAACTCTCACATCCATACACGACTACTTGTAAAACCATAGCTTTGAATAGATGGATCTTTGTTGGCAAAGTAATGTCTGCTTTTTAATATGCTGTCTAGGTTGATCAAAACTTCCCTTCCAAGGTGTAAGCGTCTCTTAATTTCATGGTTGTAGTCGCCATCTGCAGTGATTTTGGAGCCCGAAAAAATAAAGTCAGCCACTGTTTCCACTGTTTCCTCATCTATTTGCATGAAGTGATGGGACGTGATTCTGTGACCTTAGTTTTCTGAATGTTGAGTTTCAAGCCAACTTTTTCATTTTCCTCTTTCACTTTCATCAAGAGGCTTTTTAGTTCCTCTTCACCTTCTGCCATAAGGGTGGTGTCATCGGTATATCTGAGGTTACTGATATTTCTCCTGGCAATCTTGATTCTAGCTTGTGCTTCATCCAGCCCGGCGTTTCTCATGATGTACTCTGCATATAAGTTAAATAAGCAGGGTGACAATATACAGCCTTGACGTACTCCTTTTCCCCTTTGGAGCCAGTCTGTTGTTCCATGGTCAGTTCTAACTGTTTCTCCCTGATCTGCATACAGGTTTCTCAAAAGGCAGGTCAGGTGGTCTGGTATTCCCATCTCTTGAAAAATTTTCCACAGTTTGTGGTAATCTACACAGTCAAAGGCTTTGGCATAGTCAATAAAGCAGAAATGGATGTTTTTCTGGAACTTTCTTACTTTTTTGATGATCCAACGGACGTTGGCATTTTGATTCCTGGTTCCTCTGCCTTTTCTAAAACCAGCTTGGACATCTGGAAGTTCATGGTTCACGTATAGCTTAAGCTTGGCTTGGAGAATTTTGAGCATTATTTTACTAGTGAGATGTGTGAGATGAGTGGAATTGTGCTGTAGTTTGAAGATTCTTGGGCATTGCCTTTCTTTGAGATTGGAATGAAAACTGACCTTTTCCAGTCTTGTGGCCACTGCTGGATTTTCTAAATTTGCTGGCATTTTGAGTGCCTTCACAGCATCATCTTTTAGGATTTCAAATAGCTCAACTGGAATTCCATCACCTCTATTAACTTTGTTTGTAGTGATGCTTCCTAAGGTCCATTGACTTCACATTCCAGGATGTCTGACTCTAGGTGAGTGATCACACCATCATGATTATCTGGGTTGTGAAGATTGTCTTTCTATAGTTCTTCTGTGTATTATTGCCACCTCTTCCTAATATCTTCTGCTTCTGTTAAGTCCATAATTTTTCTGTCTTTTATTGAGCCCATCTTTGCATGAAATGTTCCCTTGGTATCTCTAATTTTCTTGAAGAGATCTCTAGTCTTTCCCATTCTATAGTTTTCCTCTATTTCTTTGCACTGATCACTGAGGAAGGCTTTCTTATCTCTCCTTGTTAGTCTTTGGAATTCTGCATTCAAATGAGTATATCTTTCCTTTTTTCTTTTGCTTTTCATGTCTCTTCATTTCCCAGCTATTTTTAAGTCCTCCTCAGACAACCATTTTGCTTTTTTTTGCATTTATTTTTTGGGGGCATGGCCTTGATCCCTGTCTCCTGTACAGTGTCACAAACCTGAATCCATAGTTTATCAAGCACTCTGTCTATCAGATCGAGCCCCTTAAACTTATTTCTCACTGCTACTGTATAATCGTAAGGGATTTGATTTAGGTTATCCCTGAATGGTCTAGTGGTTCCCTACTTTCTTCAATTTAAGTCTGAATTTGGCAATATGGAGTTCATGATCTGAGCCACATCAGCTCCTGGTCTAGTTTTTGCTGACTGTATAGAGCTTCTCTATCTTTGGCTGCAAAGAATATAATCAATTCAATTTTGGTGTTGACCATCTAGTGATGTTGATGTGTAGAGTCTTCTCTTGTATTGTGGGAAGAGGATGTTTGCTATGACAAGTGAGTTCTCGTGGCAAAACTCTGTTGGCCTTTGCCCTGCTTCATTCTGTACTCCAAGGCCAATCCTACCAGACAGATAAAAATAAAAGCAGCAAATTAGGAAAAATGAGGCAACAGAGAAACATGTTCCAAATGAAGTGACAAGATAAAACCACCAAAGAAGAACTATTTAAAGTGGACATAGGCAATCTACCTAATAAAGAGCTCAAAGAAATGATTATAAATACATTCAAAGAACTCATCAGAATGTAAAGGAAGAGAATAAAAGAAACAAGGAACAACAACAACAACAACAAAAGAACTACAAACCACCGCCAAAATGGCAATGCCTATCAATAATTACTTTAAGTGTAAATGAATTAAACACTCCAATCAAAATACATAAAGTGGCTAATGAATTAAATAAACAAAGAAACAACCCATATATATGCTGCCTATAGTCATGGCAAGCTCTTTTGTGACCCCATTATGGGTCCCACCAGACTTCTCTATCCATGGAATATGCCAGTTAAGAATACTGAAATGGGTTGTCATTTCCTTCTCCAGGGTATCTTCCCAATCCAGGGATCAAACTTATGTCTCCTGCATTGGCAGGAGGATTGTTTACCACTGAGGCACCTGGGAAAAACAATAACAATATATAAATGTAGAAAAGAATGAAATCATGACATTTGCAAGAGCATGGATACACTGAGAGGGTATTAAGTGAAATAAGTGAAATAAGTCAGGGAGAGAAAAACAAATACTGTATGTATGTGTATATATATATATATATATATGATTTCACTTATATGTGGTATCTAAACAAACAGAACAAATGAACAAACATAAAAAAAGAGAAACCAACTCATAGAGGACAAACAAGTACTTGCCATTGGGGAAAAGGATAGAGGGGGAAAAATGAGTGAAATACAAACTTCCAGTTGCAAAATAAATGAGGCACAGGTATAAAATGAACAATATGTGGAAGATAGTCAATAACCACGTAGTATCTTTATATGATAACTTTTGGTAACCAAATTTATTATAGTGATTGGTTTGAAAAGTATATAATATCCAATTGCTATGTTGTATACCAGGAACTAACATAATGTTTTTGGTCAATTATACTTCAAAACAAGCAAACACAGAAAAAGAAATAATATTTGTGGTTACCAGAGGATGGGGAACTGGATAAAGATAGGAAAAGTCATTTTCTTATAGATACGGCTGCCACTAATTATTCTACCATTATGCAAAGAATCAACTCATTGGAAGAGACCCTGATGTTGGGAAAAATGGAAAGCAAAAGGAAAAGAGGATGACAGAGGATGAGATGGCTGGATGGCATCACTGAAACAATGGACATGTGTTTGAGCAAGCTCCAGGAGATGACGAAGGACAGGGAAGACCAGCATGACTGTAATCCAGAGGGTCACAAAGAGTTGAACACGACTTAGAGACTGAACAACAACAGCAATTCTATCATATATCCCGCTACTATAGAAGAGCAGATTCCTTGGACTTCTACTTGAGTGATAAGAAATTCTAGTAACTCCAGATTCTTCTCCATGTCTCAACCTCTAACTGTCCCTCTGTGACCAATAATAGCAGAATATTTCTTTCTTTTCTATGAAAATATCCTCTCAAATTTATTATTAAATTTTATAAAGACTTACTCTGTAACAACTGTTAAATAAAATATTTAGCTGAAATATTATATACTGTGTTCTCAGAAAAAAACTCTACCTTTGATCATTTTCTAGCTGATATTTTGATATTTGTTCTCCTATAGACATTCCTTTGCCAACAAAGGTCCATCTAGTCAAGGCTATGGTTTTTCCTGTGGTCATGTATGGATGTGAGAGTTGGACTGTGAAGAAGACTGAGTGCCGAAGAATTGATGCTTTTGAACCGTGGTGTTGGAGAAGACTCTTGAGAGTCCCTTGGACTGCAAGGAGATCCAACCAGTCCATTCTGGAGATCAGCCCTGAGATTTCTTTGGAAGGAATGATGCTAAAGCTGAAACTCCAATACTTTGGCCACCTGATGCGAAGAGTTGACTCATTGGAAAAGACTCTGATGCTGGGAGGGATTGGGGGCAGGAGGAGAAGGGGACGACCGAGGATGAGATGGCTGGATGGCATCACTGACTCGATGGACATGAGTCTGAGTGAACTCCGGGAGTTGGTGATGGACAGGGAGGCCTGGCGTGCTGCGATTCATGGGGTCACAAAGAGTCAGACACACCTGAGCCACT
>SJYQ01104654.1:86113-107430 GCA_006410935.1 Redunca redunca | reverse complement strand
TCCAGCCATTTCATCCTCGGTTGTCCCCTTCTCCTCCGCCCCCAATCCCTCCCAGCATCAGAGTCTTTTCATTGAGTCAACTCTTCGCATGAGGTGGCCAAAGTACTGGAGTTTCAGCTTTAGCATCATTCCTTCCAAAGAAATCCCAGGGCTGATCTCCTTCAGAATGGACTGGTTGGATCTCCTTGCAGTCCAAGGGACTCTCAAGAGTCTTCTCCAACACCACAGTTCAAAAGCATCAATTCTTTGGCACTCAGTCTTCTTCACAGTCCAACTCTCACATCCATACATGACCACAGGAAAAACCATAGAATATACTAAAGTAAATTACCTTTCTATATAATAGAAGTACATAACGCTATTACAGTTGCACACCTACAATGAAATATTTTGGTATAAACCTAACAAAATATGCATAAGATTTATATGAGGGAAATTATAAAACTTTGATGAAGGAATTCAAAAAACTAAATAAACAGAGAAATATTCCAAATTCAGGAGGACTCAATAATGTCAACATGTCAGTTGTTCTCAACTTGATAT
Organism: Redunca redunca; assembly: GCA_006410935.1. Lineage (NCBI taxonomy): Eukaryota > Metazoa > Chordata > Mammalia > Artiodactyla > Bovidae > Redunca > Redunca redunca. The sequence continues at coordinate 106,887 of SJYQ01104654.1, read as the reverse complement.
GGCTTTTGNTTCAGAATTCACAATTTCTGATTTTTTTTTTTACTTTATGCTTCAAAGAGATGTCACGTATTACATATCACTTTTGACATTTTAGTTTTTCTTGGGATGTTAGAAATATTTTGTGTGGCCACACCATTAAGAAACAGTTTACATCAAGAAAATAGCAGATCAACACTTTAAATCAATGCAAATGTTCTACCTCACTTAGAGACTAATGAGTTGCAATACATCTCACATGCCAATCAGAATGAAATTAAGGAAACAATTTGTTAATGTTACTGCTTTTCTAATATGACTCAAACTGAACAGAAGTCATTTTAATCATTTCTCCAGTCAGTCAATAGTTATTGAGTACTGATATTTGCATGAGGAAAAGTACTAAGCACTGGACATAAAATAATGATCATACAGACAAGCATTCCAATTCAATGGAGATAAAGAAAATTAAATAAAATAAATGAAATAATTTCAAAATGTAATTCATTATAGAGAGAAATATACCAAGAGTGAGATTAATAAATAATAAAAGTGTGTGTGGGGGGGGAGTGGATGTACTTTATAAAGAGTAGCTTGGCAAGGCATGTGAGAAACATAAAACTCCTGATGGATATGAGACAAACTGATGAATGAACTCTAGACTCTTTGGAAAATATCACAATTTGGAAGTAATGAGGCTCAGAAATCCGCTAACTTTTTCAAGATCATCAACCTAATAAATGAATGATAGAAGCAGAATTTAATTTAGGGGATTTTTTAAAAAATCTGCACTATTATTATTACTTTTTATCATACCCTGACAGCTTGTGGGATCTTAGCTTTTCTGCCATGTGTTAGTGAAAGCATAAAGTTCTAACCACTAGACCACGAAGGAATTCCCTAACTTGGGATTTTGTTTCCAACTGCAATATGAGATTGTAATATTGAGTAACACTCACTCAGAAATTCTTAAACATCTGAGAACTCAAACAGTGGGATATCCAGAAAGAATAAAGAAGCAGTCACATGAAATTGTTAATCCTTCATCTATTTCATTTATTAACATGGTTATGGATGGCAACTTCAATCAAAAAAGAAACAAGTAACTTTGTAAAAGAGAATAACATGGTCTATGGAGTCAGAAAAACATGGAATTGAATGAAAAAATACCATTTACTATTTGTGTAATCTTATGCTCAGCGAGGAGAGGCAACAACACCCCACTCCACTTCTCTTGCCTGGAAAATCCCATGGACGGAGGAGCCTGGTAGGCTGCAGTCCATGGGGTCGCTAAGAGTCAAACACAACTGAATTAATTCACTTTTACTTTTCACTTTCATGCACTGGAGAAGGAAATGGCAACCCACTCCAGTGTTCTTGCCTGGAGAATCCCAGGGATGGGGGAGCCTGGTGGGCTGCTGTCTCTGGGGTCACACAGAGTCGGACACGACTGAGGCAACTTAGCAGCAGCAGCACGCTCAGTGAATAACTTATCTATAATTTGATTTTTTTTTCATTTTCAAAAGAGGTTCAATTCAGTTCAGTTGCTCAGTCATGTCCAACTCTTTGCAACTCCATGAATCGCAGCACCCAAGGCCTCCCTGTCCATCTCCAACTCCCGGAATTACCCCAAACTCAGGTACATTGAGTCAGTGATGACATCCAGCCATTTCATCCTCTGTCATCCCCTTCTTTTCATGCCTCAGATCTCTCCCAGTATCAGGGTTTTTTCCAATGAGTCAACTCTTCGCATGAGGAGGCCAAAGTATTGGAGTTTCAGCCTCAGCATCAGTCCTTCCAATGAACACCTAGGCCTGGGCTCCTTTAGGATGGACTGGTTGGAACTCCTTGCAGTCCAAGGGACTCTCAAGAGTCTTCTCCAACACCACAGTTCAAAAGCATCAATCCTTCAGCACTCAGCTTTCTTCACAGTCCAACTCTTACATCCATACATGACCACTGGAAAAACCATAGCCTTGACTAGATGGACCTTTGTTGGCAAATATCTTTGCTTTTGAATATGCTGTCTAGGTTGGTCATAACTTTCCTTCCAAGGAGTAAGTGTCTTTTAATTCCATGGCTGCAATCACCATCTGCAGTAATTTTGGAGCCCCCCAAAATAAAGTAAGCCACTGTTTCCTCTGTTTCCCCATCTATTTCCCATGAAGTGATGGCATTGGATGCCATGATCTTAGTTTTCTGAATGTTGAGCTTTAAGCCAACTTTTTCACTCTCCTCTTTCACTTTCATCAAGAGGCTTTTTAGTTCCTCTTCACTTTCTGCCATAAGGGTGGTGTCATCTGCATATCTGAGGTTATTGATATTTCTCCCGGCAATCTTCATTCCAGCTGTGCATCTTCCAGCCTAGCGTTTCTCATGATGTACTCTGCATATAAGTTAAATAAGTAGGGTGACAATATACAGCCTTGACGTACTCCTTTTCCTATTTGGAACCAGTCTGTTTTTCCATGTCCAGTTCTAAGTGTTGCTTCCTGACCTGCATACAGATTACTCAAGAGGCAGGTCAGGTGGTCTGGTATTCCCATCTCTTTTAGAATTTTCCACAGTTTATTGTGACCCACACAGTCAAAGGCTTTGTGCATAGTCAAAAGAGGTTAACAGTTACCTTATTGTTATGTCATTAAGATTAAAATAGACATTATAAGTGAAAGCACCTCACATATTCAGTTCAGTTCAGTTCAATTGCTCAGTCATATTGAGCTACTTGTGACTCCATGGACTGCAGCACGCCAGGCTTCCCTGTCCATCATCGACTCCTGGAGCTTGCTCAAACTCATGTCCATTGAGTCGGGGATATCATCCAACCTCATCATCTGTCATCCCCTTCTCCTCTTGCCTCCAATCTTTCCCAGCATTGGGATCTTTTCTAGTGAGTCAGTTCTTTGCATCAGATGGCCAAAATATTGGAGGTTCAGTTTTCAGCATCAGTCCTTTCAATTAATATTCACGACTGATTTCCTTTAGGAATGACTGGTTTTATCTCCTTGTAGTCCAAGGGACTCTCAAGAGACTTCTCCAAAACCACAGTTCAAAAGCATCAATTCTTCCACACTCAATATATATAGGGTGATAATATACAGCCTTAATGTACTCCTTTTCCTATTTGGAACCAGTCTGTTGTTCCATGTCCAGTTCTAACTGTTGCTTCTTGACCTGCATACAGATTACTCAGGAGGCAGGTCAGGTGGTCTGGTGTTCCCATATCTTTAAGTATTTTTACAGTTTGTTGTGATTCACACAAAGGTTTGGCATAGTCAATAAAGCAGAAGTAGATTATTTTCTGGAACTCTCTTGCTTTTTCAATGATCAAATGGATGTTGGCAATTTGATCTCTGGTTCCTCTGCCTTTTCTAAATAACTTGTATACCCTTAACAAATATGTTAGTTAACAGGAAAACAAACTTCCAATGATGAAGTTGAAATTCCAATTACAGGTTCAAACTGACCCAGATGCTACACAGTTTCACAGGATTTGATAGGGATCCACATTGCATATGAGCCATAATATAGTCTCTGCACCCTTATGGTTCTCACTAGGTCTCATTTCCCTTAACTAGTAGATTGGGTTACATGGTTCAATGTACTCTCTCCCTTAAATTACAAATTGTTAAATAAATAAAACTGTGAACATACTACTTTTTATCTTCTGGTTTATAAAGTTTATTGTTTCCTTCTCCGGGGTAGACTTTTTGTTATTTTCAAGAAAAATAGCAAAAGCTGTAGGAACACTAGATACTATGCAGTAAAACATTATTAAATTTGTTCAAATTCACTGGCAAAAATTTGGTTAAAGGAAAGAAGTAGAACATAATAACTGAGTATTTCAGATATGTTGCTGTAGCCTAAAAATATTGCAGCAAAGTCAGTTTAATTTGCCATGAGTTTGGGTAACATCTGACTTTTCTATTATAAAAAAAAGTACAAAGCATTCTCTTTCATGAAATTTAAAAATAACTGACAATTTTTTAACTTCAATTTCTGCAAAAGGGAGAGAAAACAATTTAGTTTACTAAAATTGACTTTATATTAAAAATATATTTAAGATTATATTTTAAAACAGTGTCAGTTAATTCTTCAGCCCAGATAGTACTGTTTGGTGAACACTTAAAGAGAAATACTTGTGGCTTGCCAACTAAGACAATTGCATTTCTGGAAATTCATCCACTAGTTTGTTGATTAAATTTTTCCAAGTAACATTTAGTATTGGAAGTCTTTTAAAGTGCAGGAAATTGGGTAGAAACAAAAATTAGGACAATTCAAAATATTTATTTTAAATAATTTTTCTGTTTTCTCTACTGTGTTCTCTCAAATTACTCTTACACAACAAATTAACAAATAATTCATAATAGAAGTTCCTACATTGGAGGTTTTCCCTTGCTTTTCACTTCTCTTCTTTTCTTCAGCTATTTGTAAATCCTCCTCAGATAATCACTTTGCCTTTTTACTTTTATTTTTCTTTGGGATGGTTTTGTTCTCTGCCTCCTCTATGCACCACCATCCATAGTTCTTCAGGCACACTGTTTACTAGATTTAATCCCTTGAATCTATTTGTCACTTCCGCTTTATTTTCATAGGGGATTTAATTTAAGTTGTACCTGGTTGACCTAGTGGTTCCCTACTTTCTTTAGTTTAAGCCTGAATTTTGCTGTGAGAAGCTGATGATATGAACCATAGTCAGCTCCAGATCTTGCTTTTGCTGACTGTTACACAGCTTCTCATCTTTGGGTACAAAGAATGTAATCAGTTTGATTTCCATATTGACCGTTTGGTGATTTCCATGTGTAAAGTTGTCTCTTGTGCTGTTAGAAAAAGGTGCTTGCTATGACCAGTGCATACTCTTGGCACATTTCATTTAGGCTTTCTTTGCTCTGCTTCATTTTGAACTCCAAGCTTGCCTGTTACTCCAAGTATCTCTTGGCTTCCTACGTTTGCATTCCAATCACCAGTGATTAATAGAACACCATTTTTTGTGTATGTGTGTTAGTTCTAGGATGTCTTCTAGATCTTCATAGAACTAATCAGCTTCAGCCTCTTTGGCATCAGTGATAGTGATGTAGATTTGAGTTGCAGTGATGCTGAATGGCTTGCCTTGGAAACGAACCAAGATCATTCTGTTGTTTTTGCGTACTGCATTTTGGACTCTTTTTGACTATGAGGGCTACTCCATCCCTTCTAAGTGATTCTTGCCCACAGTAGTAGATGTAATGGACATCTGAATTAAATTCACCCATTCCTGTCCATTTTATTTCACCGATTCCTAAGATGTCAATGTTTATTCTTACCATCTCCTCCTTGACCACTTTCAGTTTACCTTGATTCATGGACCTAACATTCCAGGTTCCTATGCAATAATGTTCTTTGCAGCATCAGATTTTACTTTCATCACCCAACACATCTACAGGTTACTGTCATTACCACTTTGGCCCAGTCACTTCATTCTTTCTGAAGCTATTAGTAGTTAATCTTCATTCTTCCTTAGTGGCATATTGGATACCTTCCAACCTGGGGGACTCATCTTTCAGTGTTGTATCTTTCTGTCTTTTTATACAGTTGAGTAGGTTCTCATGGCAAGTGTACTAGGGTGATTTGCCATTCCCCCCTCCAGTTGATTGCATTTTGTCATTCTCCACTATGACATGTTCATCTTGAGTGGCCCAGTATAGCATGGTTCATAGCTTCATTGAGTTAGACAAGTTCCTTCACCATGACAAGGCAATGATTCATGAAGGGATTGGAGGTTTATAGGAACACTGTGACCAGACCCATGTGAACAGTTCTAAGGACAAAGGATTTTGGAACCAAGAAGTTTGCTGCAACCAGCCACATCCCCTCCTCTGCTAATATAAAGGAAGTCTGAATTCTAACTCAGTAAGATGGTTCTTTGGGACACCAGTCCACCATTTTCTCATTCTGCTGGCTTTCTGAATAAAGTCATCATTCCTGGCCCCAAACCTCATCTCTCAATTTATTGGCTATCCTGTAGTGAGTGGTATAAACTTGGACTCGGTTACACTTCTGGCCCTATAAAAATCAAGATAGCATTAGTAGATGTTCAGGAAGCCTGCTTTCAACTTGAGTGATTCGGATTTTTGAACTTTAAGTTCTTTGAGATAGCATTCTCCCTTTTATTTCTTTAGTAAATGTAAAACCTTAAAGATGGGTGCTTTAATTCACTTTTTCTCTGATAATTCCCATAAAGTTCTTAGAAATACATCTTACTAACATCACTTCAGAGATGAAGAAAATAAGTCTCAAAGAATTAGAGTAACATATTTAAATTCTCACAATAAGGAATAATAGTGGATCTGGAATTCAAACACAGTTCAGCTGATTCTAAAGCCTGTGATCTTAAGCATTACAAGATTTTATACAGCAAGAAGTCTAAGAAGCTATTTATAGGCCTTTTCTCAATAGTTTTGTTTTTTTTTTTTCTTTAGTCATAGAGTGATGGTAAGTCATATTCTTACCTTGCTTAAGAATTCTGATCAGGCAAAAGTCCACAAAATGTGTAATACTTTAACCATGCTAGAATTTACATTCAATCAAAATGCACTTATAGATTTTATTCTGTGTAAGTGTTATTGTATTGAGCATACATGAATCAGTGTGAACTTGATACTAAATATAATGCAGAAAAGAAATATTACAGAATGACTTCTGTGATAACTTCATGAAAAGAGAGCCAATTTTATTTTTTCCTGGACCACCTGAATGTTTCAACTAAATTAAGCACCTGTAATCACCAGGTGTCTAATTAGAAAATAAAGGGTAGGCCTCCATGCCAGGTGCAGTAAAAAAATAAAAAAAATATTTTAAAAGAATACATGGAAATAAACCAAGTCCCTTCATTGCTTCACTATTCGTTCCTCATCCCAAGGTAGAAGATTATCATACTGAGAACAGTGGGATTTAGCTGGTAATAATCAGGTGTTATTCACACATATGAGACCAGAAATTTGTTGAGCCAGGCTTTTGTTTCAGTTATTTAACCTTTTCTTATCAAGGAGATCATGAATAACTGAGTTGGATATCAAAACTTTTTCTGTTAAAGTGAACCATACATTCAGCTACTCTTGCTAATCCATCCAACATTACCAGTTCATGTCAATTACAAAAGGCCTAGGTCTTCTCTTGGCCTTCCAATCTCAAGTCTGGTCATTATTTATTAGCATATTACTTTTTAAAAATCTGATTGGTTAAAAAATTATGATTTATAAGGAAAGTTATGTATATATATTACTGATTCTATTACTGTATCAGAGAAACACATTTTCTGGTAGCAAAAATTAAATTATAAATCTGGCCACATTATGGTACTTGTTACAACATAATCTCTATTACACTGCATGTTGCAAGCCTCAATCTGTGTATTTTCATCATCTTGAATGATAGGTTGGCCTAAAATAGCATCTATCAAATCTTCATAGGGTGATTGTGAAAATTAAATGAGTTGATATATGTAAAGCTTAGGATGTATTGTAAGCACACTCAAACCCTAGCTGCTATTCTTTGTATTGTATTGTATTGTATTTATGCTGTCAAGAGTGGAATTCTCCAGAGAAGAATACTGGAGTGGGTAGTCATTCCTTTCTCCAGGGGGTCTTCCTAGCCCAGGGGTTGAACCTAGGTCTCCTGCATTGCAGGCAGATTCTTTACCATCTGAGCCACCAGGGAAGCCCCAAGAACACACAAGATAAATAAATAATCCTCAGGGAAGATTCTTGACTGAAAAAACTAACAACTCTTTTTATCATTTTATCCCAACAAATGTCATAAAATTATGAATAGAACTTTAAATAAAGATTCTGGGGACTTTACATTTAAGATGATAGGATCAGGACATGAATCCTCCTTTTCTGTTTGAGCTTAGAGGGAGGATGAGAAATAGACACATCAACTCTTCAATTAATCTAGGGTACACTATAACCCCAGGCCCAATGTATGAAAAGAGTTGTCAGAACAAGTAAATGTTAGAGGAGACATGCCTGCTGCTGCAGGTGCAGGCAATGCTGGAAGAACTCAGAGATTTCCAGGCCAGGTGCCTTACCCTGAGCAACAGAACAAACACCATTGTTAAGGGGAATGATACCTAGGGGCATGGCTTGCTGAATGAAGATCTTTGTACCCCATTAGATACTACAGTTTATAGGTTCTGGGATAAATAAAAGAATTTACAGATGTCCCATCACCAAAAGGCTTATCCAAAGGGGAAGTGCATTGGAGAAGAGTCTGAGTTATGAGCAAGTCTATAACTTTAGAAATAAGAAAAAACTGGGAAGAAAGAAAATTAAACCAAAGCACTTGCATTATTTCTCTCTCTCTCTCTCTCTCTCTCTCTCACACACACACACACACACACACACACACACACACACACACACAGAAACATACACAACCAGAAATACAAAGTAAATAAAGGGAACATGGCATGGCAGGAAGAGGAAAGACATGAAAACTTAACTTCATTGCTGCTCAGGAAAAAAAAATGGCACCAAAAATTAAGGTCACACTGAGATATAAAAAGGCAAGTGCCAGAGGGCAAGACTAAGAAAAAACTAATTAAATAACTGAGAATGATTAAGAAGTTAAAAATACATAAAATGAGAGATATGGCCTTCACAAAGACAAAAGCTGAAAAAAATTTTAAATAATATTTTTTTAAATTTGTAATTGAGAAATTGTTCAGAAATGAAAAGTAAACTTGAAAACANATCCAAGTGCAGAGGAGGGAGTACACATATCTCTACAATAACAAATATGAAATCATAAATTTCAAGATATTTCCTGGTCAACTGTTATGATTTTAAAGATAAAAGAGAGACGGAGACAGAAACAAAGAAAGACAAGTTCTTGCATACCTAGGAAGAGATCATAAAAATAGGCTCTCCTGAACATGTAAACAAAAAATTCCATGCTACCTTGACTTTCTCCACCACACAAGCTGTCCTGTTCCTTCTTACCGCCTTCCTTGCACACAAGTTGGACTCACATCAGTCTGTTGAATTGATTTACCATGTGATTGTAGGAATCTTCCCAAAAAACTGCTCATAAAAAGAAACCTGCCAAAACTTGGGCTTTCAGGGAAAACAAAACAAAAAAATTCACTATTAAAATTGTATAAAAATGAAATATGTTTCCAAGCAGGGGCCTTTAGTCCACCCCACAAGGTTTCAGCCTCATGGTAAACATTTTGACTTTATAATATGGAATTCCATGGCTTGCCTCTCTAATTAATTGCATTTCATGAAAAATCAAACTCTTGGGAAGAACCAAAAACTTTGTTATTCAGATCATGATTTTATGTGATCAGAAGCATTCCTCTGTGTGTGAGCCTAAGGGGCATAGAATAATGAGGCAGCACATAAGGCAGGAATTTATTCCAGGGACCAGATCAAGCACAGGTTGGGCTGAGATGGTATTCTACGACTTAAGTTGCTATTTTATAAAACAAAGGTTCAGAACAGCAATGTTCCCAAGCTGAAGGTGTTCAGTGCCAATGTGTACAAGTCCTGAAACTCATTTAACTTTCCACAAAAATAAACTTTCAGAAAGACAACTTGAACCATGAGCTTCTGTGAATGCAACAAGAAGGAAAAAAAAAAAAAATGCTTAGGTCCCTTCTTCCTCTACTTCCTAGATTTGTTAGGTAAGACTTTTCAAGGACTAGTTATGAAAAAGTTATGGTTTAATTGTACATTATAAAGCTAGGCAATGGAAGAAGACAGAAAGAGAACTGGGAGGCAGGAAGTGAGAGAGAGAGGAAGAAAGAGAAGGAGAGAAGGAGGGAAGGAAACGAGGAGGAAGAAAAGAAGACAGACACTCAGGATCCAAATCAAACACATTCATTTTGACAGGATCTTACAAAGAGAGAATCAAATAAAAGATGTTTGAAACATCCAATCACATTGGTCTAACTGCCTAAAGTTGACTTCTGTGAGCCAATTTCAAAAACATAGTCCTTGCAATATCATCCTCATCAATTAATATTTATTGACTGGCTCCAAAGGTACATGACACATGAAGAGATAAGATTAACCTCCTTTCTTTACCTTTCTCTCTGGAAAATGAAGCTAGTCCAACCTTCAAATATCTGCCTAAGGAGAAAAAATGGACTTGCTTAATAACCTGAACAAACATTATTTATTTCCAAAACAAATTTTCCACTTACCTGGCTCATGTCTGCCAAATTTTTAACATCCTGTGATGTCTCATAGCAATTTAAAACTGCAAGTCACTAAGCACAAACTGGCACAGTCTAGAGTATGTTCTTTGTTCCTTTCATTTATTTAATACTTTGTATTCTAAAGAAGTTGAAGTGTTAGTCATTCAGTCATGTCCAACTCTTTATGACCCCATTGACTATAGCCCACCAGGCTCCTCTGTCCATGGAATTCTCTAGGCAAGAATACTGGAGTGGGTAACCATTCCCTTCTGGAAATCTTCTCAACCCATGGATCAAGGCCAGGTCTCCTGAATTTCAGGCAGATTCTTTACCTTCTGAGCCACCAGCGAAGCCTCCTGGTGTATTTAAAATTCCCTTTAATAACAATTACTTCAGTTAGGCAAAGCATTTATTGTTTTTACCAATTAACAGATAGAAATCTAAAAATTTTAAGTGACTTATGTTAGGTCTCCTAGTTCATTTGGGCTTCAAATTTTCTGATACTGAGGCCTATGTTAATAAGGACATTCAAAACTATATTGCATGCTGCAGAGTAATATTATATTGCTTTTCCTCTTTATCAACAGCTTCCTTCTCCAAGTTGAGAAACAGATAGAGTATCTAAAAACTTAATGAGTGATAGGTCCTATGCTAAATATGTTGCATTTATTGTTGTATTTATACTCAAAAGAAATGTATGGGGTAGGTGTTTGTATATTCTTATTTTAGATGAAGCAACTGATGCTTGCAAAAGTAGAATTGCCTATTAAGTAGTAGATCTGTTGTCTGAATCCAGGTCATCAAACCCCAAAGCCCATGTTCTGATCTACTTCAATACACTTGCCTTTTTGGTTTGCAGAAGCAGCTAAATTAAGAGGATATATCCTCTGGACTTATACATTGTTTCAGATGACATTTTGCTATATTTTTATTTCTGGGTCATACAAACCATAAAAGTCAAATTTTCTAAATATGTTGGTAAAAAAAATTTTTAAGATGGCAAATCACTTTAGAATAAAATTCTTATGAAATATACTCCAAATGTCTTTTGATTTCAACTTCATTCAACAAATACTTAGTGATATGTACAATGTAGAGAGAAATATACATGAAACTTTGAGAACTAAAATGTGAACATGATAGACTCTAATCCTGAAGGACAGGTGATATTGTACTGCAAAGTCCTGGTGAGCAAATCTAGAGACTGAGTAGGATTCTTTTTCCAATTCATTTGGTTATACTTGTAAATCTGAATTACACATGCCAGACAGAATCATACAAACAGCACATGAAAAAATGAAGTTATCTTCTTTTCCATCAATAGTACTTTATCAATTTCATACAGAACTCCCAATATATAGCAGTAAAAAGTTTTGAGAATTCCTTATACCTTTTTATAACCCAGGACACTCTAAAATATTGGGCTATAACATTTTATAACCTTTCTTATTGTAACACCATGTTATTTCTACCATAATGTTGTTGGCAGCAAAATTTGAAGGAAAAAAAAAAATTACAGGCACTTTTCAAGGCAATTGTAGATTAATACTTTCATTATTAAGTTTTTCAGTGTTTGCTTATTTGTAGGTTTCATTAATTGATAATATTACTTGTAGCTCACCACCTAGATCTGCTGTGATAAAAATTCATACTTCAATTTTTTCACAGAATACCTAAACAAAAAAACTAAAATAAGTGTATCTTGTGGTATAAGGAAATGTAAGGTTGGATTTGAGGTTATTGGCAGACAGCTACCATGCAAATTACATGAAGAGGTTAGAATATATTTGAGCTTTGCCCTGGGAATCAAAAATTAATAATGTGTCCTCATTCTCCTATATTTGTAAGCTTCTCAGACTTAAAAGTTTTTCCTAAGAAAATAAGACCATTTTGCTTTAGTTTCTTAAATTATCTTCACTATTATGACTGTTAAATGAAATAGCCCCTGTCTAAATATTTTATTCATTAATTCAACAAACATTTATTGCTGTCTACTCTATGTTATGTACTGAACTAGATAGCTTACGTACAAGATAAACCAGGGTCAAAACTGTGCCTGCCGCAATACCTGAGAGACTAGTGATGGATTCAGATGAATAAATAGGAGATAATACTCCAAAAAATAATAATAATAAACTGAAACTTCAGTTAGAGTTGGGAGACCAGAGGGGAGGGAATGCTGTCATACTTTGAGTTAATAGCAGACCCAAGCAGAAAGAAGAAACACTTTTCTTCTTTCCTCAAAAGGACCCAGTCAATGAGAAGCCATGGATTCTTTATTTACTAAAGCCCTCCCCACTTCTTTTTCCTTTCTATAAAGTGTTCTCCTTCCCTCTTGTAAGGAGACTTGCACATGACTCACCATGGCTGTAGAGTCTGAATTTCAGTTCTCTGCTGATCCCCAAAAAGCCTTCTTTGCTGGAGAAATGTATGGCAGCCTATTTGTTTCATAAAGCAGTGATGGCTACAGGTGGGTAATAGAGAATAGCATGGCAGTCCATGTAAAAGAGAAGCACTGCCTGGCACTTGCCACATACAGAGAGGTCTACTTATGCAGGCTGAGATGTCAAAAATGTGTCTATTTAGCCAGGCAACTTCTAGAGGAGAGGGAGGAAAATACTGCTTTACTTAGAGAATGGCTCATGCAAAAGCTGAGGGCTGAGGAAGGCTGAGGATGCTCAGGACATTGGAAATAATTAAATTGAGTGGTACAGAGTAGGAAGAGGAGTAGGTGGCAATTTGAGATATAATGACATTTATGGTTTAGAAAGATTGCTTTGATGATAATGGTGAAAATAGAAGTAGAGGCAAGTAGGGAAAGCAAGAAAGTGAGTCAGAACCTGTTAGAGCAATCAAGTCAAGAAAGCAAAATGATTTGAGCTACATTTGTGGAAACTCCATGGAAGGTCATTTCCCCAGATAGTATACATAGACACAAGAACACATACACACATTCACATGTGTGTATATCCTATGTTTCTTGTTAACTATATATTTGTGTTATTATTTATCCTTCATTAGANGAACTCCACTTTCTGCCAGATTGTAAAGTCTGTGATAGCTCATCAAGCCCTTGAAGATAGAGAACAAGAATTAAAACAATAAATACAATGAAGGTAAAGAGAACCAAATTTGTTTTTCTAAATATATTGTAGAATTATCATAAGACGTACATCAATAATAAACTACTTAAATAAACTCCTTGAGATTAAAGATATGTAATGTATTTTTAAATTATTCTCCTTCAGAGCTCTTTAGGAATATTGCTATTGGTTTTTTAAAAGAAAGCCACTTTTAGAGCATTTGGTACAAACTTATGGTGAACATAATGCTAATAAAGTTCACTGAGTTGAGATTTGTTTTCCAAGAAAGAATTTGAGCATTGCAAGGAAACAAAGAGGATAAGAATAAAATCCCTCTTTAGACATTCATTACATAAGTAATCTTTTAAAAATTCTAAGAACAATGATCTTTTTATCCTTTTCTTTTACTTTGTTTTATATATACATATGCATATATGCTACCAAACCACAAAAATGATATGGTAATGCTTTGTAATATGAACTAATTTTCCTGTAGGAACTCAGCCTACAGTTACAGATGGATAATACTTTTTCAACTTTAGGAGGCAAGCTATTAATTAAATCATTAAAATTTTGAGAACTGACAGAAATGGAGACCACGATGAATCAAGTGCATTTCCAAACTAGTTATAGGGAAGTTGATTTGTGGCCATAATTTCCTGAGCGGTATCTAGAAACTAGTAAGAGTAGAGTGATAATCACAATAAATCAAAAGAATACTACATTACTAAAATAGCAATAAAGAGTAATTTTAATAGATGTCATATTTTCCATTTAATTAAATTGAGTGTCATAAATACAAATAGTTAATAAAACTCAAAATGAAGAAACAAGCAGCAACAATTCCTTGGGAAGTTGTTTTACCTTCCTTTGAGCTGATGACAACGGGTTGACAGATAATGTTCCATTATATGCTGGAAGCCACGTGGGCCTTTTTAATAGATTAAATGCTATCTCACAGGTAGAAACTTGATTTTGAAATGTTTTTGACACGTGTCTAGGTTCCATTTATTGTACGTGAGTACTTCCATGTGATTTAGTAGGCTTTCCAGGTGGCATAGTTGTAAAGAATCTGCCTCCCAGTGCAGGAGATACAAGAGACACAGGTTTGATCCCTGGGTCAGGAAGACCCCCGGGAGGAGGAAATGGCAACTCCAGTATTCTTGCCTGGAAAATCCCATGGATAGAGGAGCCTGGGGGGCTACAGTCCATGGGGCCAAAAAGAGTCAAACTCGACTGAGAGATTGAGCACATTACAGCATGTGACTCAGCCTAAAGTTTGTCATTGGGCCGTTTGTTTTCTGGCATACTTTCATGTTATTTCTAGTCTGTACAAGTTGCTTAGGCATCACTACCCTTGAAATTGGATTTCCAAACAATGAACTGTGAAATCATTCCAGTGCTAATTTCTTTCTGGCCTACTGCCCAAGACACTCCCTACTTAATTCCACCATCATGTTCTTTAGTGGTTGGAACACCAGACCACTTAAGTTAATCCTGATCCTGTTTTGCAAATAACTCCAAAGAGGATGCTGCTCCAAAGGCACTGATTTGAAGTCAGAGATACTTGTGGTTATGAATTTTTAAAATAAAGAAATATAAGGTAGAGGAAAAGGAAGAGGAAAAAGGAAATAAAAATGTTCTAGTGCATAAACTTGAGTCTACCTAGCATTTTAGTTTTTAAATTCTATGTATATTTCTTCCTTCTTCAGACGATATGTTTCAAAGATTAAATAAGCTATTTTATGCAAGGAGTTTGTAGTCACCTGGCTACACTAGCACTTCTTGAATAGTAGTTGGTAGTTCCAGACACAGTTCAAAGATATTAATGAGAAATAAGCAGGAAAATAGGGCATTTGGATGGAAGTGACTCTAAACTCAGGGAATGTCTATATTTAAATATATTTAACTACTGAAGAAGGTGTTGTGTACAGTGAATCAACAGTGACTAGTTTAAGATATACAGCTGGATCAAAGCAAATTCAAATCTGGTTTTCCTTACAGAACCATGTAGAAGAGACACTCATCTTTCCCAAAAGAAGAGAAGACATGTTGCTAAGATTCCTCTGAACTAAAATACTGGGTTGGAAATTCTTCTCATATGATAATGCATTTCTGTATATCCATATACAGAAACTCAAAAACAAAATGTATAATTTAGCTCAATGAAATTCATTGTTTCAGTTTGTAAACTTTTCCCAGAAATGAAAATTGTATGTCCAAAATCTTGAAATATTTTCCAGAAAAACATCTACTTCTTCTTTATTGACTATGTCAAAGCCTTTGAATGTGTGGATCACAACAAACTGTGGAAAATTCTTAAAGAGATGGGAATACCAGACCACCTGACCTGCCTCCTGAAAAATCTAGATGCAAGTCAAGGAGCAACAGTTAGAATTGGTCATGGAACAAAAGACTGGTTCCAAATTGGGAAAGGTGTATGTCAAGGCTTTATATTGTCACCTCACTTATTTAACTTATATGCAGAGTACATCATGTGAAATGCCAGACTAGACAAAGCACAAGCAGGAATGAAGATTGCTGGGAGAAATATCAGTAACCTCAGATATGCAGATGACACTACATTTATGGCAGAAAGTGAAAAAGAACTAAAGAGCCTCTTGATGAAAGTGAAAGAGCCTCTTGATGAAATTGAAAGAGCAGAGTAAAAAAGTTGGCTTAAAACTCAATATTCAGAAAATTAAGATAATGGTATCTGGTCCCATCACTTCATGGCAAATATAAGGGGA
This sequence comes from Redunca redunca, assembly GCA_006410935.1. NCBI lineage: Eukaryota > Metazoa > Chordata > Mammalia > Artiodactyla > Bovidae > Redunca > Redunca redunca. Next base: position 90,895 of record SJYQ01104654.1, on the reverse strand, counting down.
AACAGTGAGAGACTTTATTTTTGGGGTCTCCAAAATCACTGCAGATAGTGACTGCAGCCATGAAATTAAAAGACGCTTGCTCCTTGGAAGAAAAGCTATGACCAACTGATACAGCATATTAAAAATCAGAGACATTACTTTGCCAATAAAGGTCTGTCTTGTCAAAGCTGTGCTTTTTACAGTAATCATGTATGGATATGAGAAGCGGACTATAAAGAAAGTTGAGCATCGAAGAATTGATGCTTTTGAACTGTGGTGTTGAAGAAGACTCTTAAGAGTCTTCTTTGGACTGCAAGGAAATCCAACCAGTGCATCCTAAAGGAAATGAGTTCTGAATATTCATTGGAAGGACTGATACTGAAACTGAAACTTCAATATTTTGGTCACCTGATGTGAAGAATTGACTCACTGGAAAAAATCCTGATTCTGGGAAAGACTGAAGGCGGGAGGAGAAGGGGACGGCAGAGGAAAAGTTGGTTGGATGACATCACCGACTTGATGGACATGAGTTTGAGTAAACTCCGGGATTTGGTGATGGACTGGGGAGCCTGGCATGCAGCAGGCCATGAGGTCACAAAGAGTTGGACATAACTGAGCGGTTGAACTGAAGCCCAAATAAATAGCACTTCACATCACTTTCTTGAAAAGAGAATGGCATGCTTCATCTCCTACATACAGATAGTTTATCAGTAAGTAGTTTGAATACAAATATGGTTATTCATATTGAATCAAATTAATACCCCTAATCATACTATGTTAAATTAGAACTCATTAAAAATATTAAATATTAGTGACAACAAATATCCTATATGTAATTAGCTATCACTACTTAAAATATTCAATAAAAATTTATAACTGAAAAATTTTCAGATGGGAACCTAATAATGACATTATAGTTTTCTCTGTTTAATATCTCCAAGTATTTTATTTTATTTTAACTTTTCCACAAATAAGAAGATACAATATAGCTGAGAAGTAAGGAAAGTCTAACTAAAGAAGTCCAATATATTTAGTTTGTTGATTATACAAAAATAGAGTTATAACTCAGTAAAATTATAGGATCCCTGCCTTTTAAATAAAAGAAATTTTGCTTTGATTTTGAGTTTTACTTTTGTTTTTTCACTACTTATAACCAAGTAAATTACTATAAAGTGTTTGTCATGACATGCCACCATAGTTGAGAATAGATGGAAGAAAAGATGAATTAGAGGAGGAAACAAGATAAAATAAGTGAAGGGAAGGAAGATGAGATTATTTCATGAAATAACTAAACCAGAGTATTCCTTCAGTGTATGGAATACAGTGAGAAAGAAATAAAAAACTAATGGAAGGCAATGAAATAGGTGATACTTTTCTTTCTTTTAAATCTTAATGTGGAAAGAATGTTTCTTAATGTGGAAAGAATGCTTCAGCAATTTCTCCTTATTCTTTTATCCCCTCTAAGGCAAGGACTTCCCTCCAATGATCACAAATATACTGATTATTTCACTCTATATCACTTGTATTGATGTCTTCTTTATATATATGCACTCAGTCTTGTCCAGCTTTTTACAATCCCATGGACTATAGCCTGCCAGGCTCCTCTGTCTATGGGACTTTTCAGGCAAGAATACTGGAGTTGGTTGCAATGCCCTCCTCCAAGGGATCTACCTGACTCAGGTATGGAACCCACATCTCCTGTATTGTGTCTCCTACGTTGCTTTACCATCTGATCCAGCAGGGAAGAAGCACGTGTGTGTGTGTGTGTGTTATAGACATGAATAGATGTAATATATTAATATATATCTACATAGATAGATTTCAGAGAAGGCAATGGCACCCCACTCCAGTACTCCTGCCTGGAAAATCCCTGGTAGCTCAGCTGGTAAAGAATCCACCTGCAATGCAGGAGACCCCAGTCCAATTCCTGGGCCCAGAAGATTGCCTGGAGAGGGGATAGGCTACCCACTCCAATATTCTTGAGCTTCCCTGGTGACTCAGAAGGTAAAGAATCTGCCTGAAATGCGAGAGACCTGGATTTGATCCCTGGGTCAAGAAGATCCTCTGGAGGTGGGCATGGCAACCCACTCCAGTATTCTTGCCTGGAGAATCTTCATGGACAGAGGAGCCTGGTAGACTACAGTACATGGGAGTGCAAAGAGTCAGACATGACTAAGCGACTAAGCACAGCACAACATAAATAGATATATTAATGGTCTTTGTGCTTCTCCAATGCTGGTCCAAAGTAGCTTAGTGTTTTGGATTAAATTTACTTAATTTTCAAAATCTGTGTTATCATTACTGTAGTGAAAACATGCTTCTGCTCCTTTCTCTAGAAGTCTTAAGCTAGTGGTAGACATCTGTACCCTCAGAAGAACCCTTTGTCTCCAAATTTAATGCCAAGGCTAGTATTCAATTAGCTGCATGGAGCAGAATTGTCTTGCAAAGGCAATAAGCAGTGAAAAGCAGATACAACAGTTTAGAATCCACCAGAAATGGAAAAAAAAAAAAAAAAGTATTGTTCAAGAGGAATACAGCTTCATCTGTCTAATAAGTCAAGAAGACATAAAATATTTGTTATTTGTTTTGTAAGCAGAGGTCAAAAGCCCACTATTTCTCCAGGGAAAGCTTATCATCCTTTCATTTCAATTAACCTTATAAAGCAGTCAATAAATATTTTTGAAAAATACTTCTGGCAGCTGTAAAGGCAGAAATTGCTTTAAAGGAAGTTTTTTATTAAGATAAATGGAGACCTGTGTTGAATTTAGTGTCCAATCAAATTTCCAAGTCAAGAATCGAAAGATGTGTTTCTCGGCAAAGTGTAGCGAAAGCTGACTTGAAGACCCCTGCTCGCCTCCTTTAAGATCCAGCACAGTGGTCTAGGGGTGACACACTTCTGTGTTTTCCTCCTTTACCGTTCACACAGAACACTTCACTTCCTGTTACTAAATGTGTGGGGAGTTTTCCCCTACATCAATAATTGTCTATGACACCAGCTGGGTGTCCGATAGCTTAATTTGGTTCTGACATTATCTACTTGGAGTCAGCATCAGATCCCACAAGTTAATGCCTCAGTTCTACAAGACTGTCCCCAACCTCAGACACTAATTTTAAGTCCCAGATTTTCTCCTGTACTTTAGATCAACAGGCTATAAATTAGGGGTCCTATGACCCCTCCTTGGCTTCAATAATTTACTAGAATGGCTCAGAGAACTCAGAGAAACACATTTACCATTTTACTATCAAGAGGATTCCCTGGTGGCTCAGACGGCAAAGTGTCTGCCTGTAGTGTGGGATACCTGAGGTTGATCCCTGGGTTGGGAAGATCCCCTGAAGAAGGAAATGGCAACTCACTCCAGTATTCATGCCTGGAAAATCCCATAGACGGAGGAGTCTGGGAGGCTACAGTCCATCGCGTCACAAAGAGTCAGACACAACCGAGCAACTTCACTTTCACTTTCCCCCATCTATGGGCATTGTGGATAGAAGATGAATGAGGGCTTTCCAGTTTCCAGTGATAAAGAATATGCTTAAGAATACAAATGAATAGCCAGTAGAAGAGATACATAGGGCAAGGGGTATGGAAAGGAGCTTCTATACCCTCTCTGTGAACACTTTCATTTGTACACCAACCTGGAAACTCTCTAAACTGTGCACTCTTGGGAATTTTGTAGTCTTTATTATGTAGGCTTGGTCAGTCATTAACTCAGTCCCCAGGCTCTCTCCTCTCCTTGGAGGAAGTGGGGTGGGGAACAGATATTTCCAAGGTTCTAATTATGGCTTGGTTATTTTGGGGGGGACCGGCCTCCATCCTGAAACCATCCAGGAGTCCAATAACAGTCACCTCAACAGAAAAAAAGACACTCTTGTCATCCAGGAAATTCCAAGAGATTAGGACTGCCGAGTAAAAGTAAAAAAAAAAACAAAGTGTTCAAATAAAAGATGCTCCTTGGGTTATCATCATTTAGGGATTACAATGATATTAAGAGTTCTGTGCCAAAAAATGGAGGCAGAAAGAAAAATACATGTCTTTTCAATTATTTCACAATAAGAAATGTACAGAACTGTTTCAAAGAGAAGGCTAGTCTCCTAAAGAAATCACCAAGGTCATTTTTTTCTTTTCCTGATATAAAAGATAAAATTGTTATATATTACTCTTAGCATTCTTCATATAGTGTATCTCTAGTCTTTATCTCAAGGCAGAATTGTTACAGAATACTGTGATTCTATATCTAATAACTTGGAAAACCAGCACAATATTAATTTTTGAGCTAATCTAAAAGATCTAATGATCATAATGCTCATGAAGGGTAGGTTTTCTGTAACAAGATATTATGATGCCATTATCACTAGCTAAGAATATTTCAAAATTTCTTAGAGAAGGTAAAAATAAACTGAAGAGCTTAGTACATAAACAGGAAAGAAATAAGGACCTAGATAAATTTATATATTTTTAAATAGCTCCATGAAAAACAGAAACAATATCATCACTTCAGTTACTGAGTTAAAATCTTACTCAAAAATAAAAATTCTAAAACTTTGGAAAAATATATGAATATATTGGGTTAGCCAAAATATTCATTTGAATTTTTCCATAAGATGTAACAGAAAAACCAGGAAGAACATTTTTGGCCAACTCAGTATTCTACACAAGTGGATGGGCTTATTCCAATCTTCAGTATATGATATGTTTCAAGACCTTGTCTGTGAGTAACATTTATTTATAGAATATTTATATTTTACACAACTTTATAATTAATACTTGATTTTGTTATCAAGATACTCATTATTATAGAAAAACCT